>JAODXP020000021.1:37057684-37075184 GCA_027497455.2 Sardinella longiceps | reverse complement strand
GACACACACACACACACACAGCCTGTTTGACTTTGCCCTCTCTTGGGTACGGCACTGTTTGGACACCACTCACTTAAACTGAGTTTATGGACACACACACACCAGTGTTTCCCACACATGTATTAATCTATAGTTTCCTGAGAGCCGCCATAGTTCGTACGGGATGGAGGAAAAAAAAAAAAAAAAATCCGCTATTCCAACACATATTCTACCACTGTTTCAGTTTTTCTCTTTAGTTTTGCATTGCTTTTAATTACTTATGCAGACTTATCGCTTATTCAGGCCCTCTTTGAGGTGGAAAAAATATCATAAGGCTCTTTTCGAATCTACAGCGCTGCGCCTCTCCAATCTCGCACACCACACGTTGAAAGAGATGCACAGACCTGTGCCGCTCTGAGGCCTGAAGTAGGTTAGCCATTAATTAGTTACAAAATGACAAAGATGTCGCCTATGAGCGGCTGTTAATGTCGTTTGAAGACTGTAACAAAATATCTTTAATCTATTTATCAAATGTCCGTTGACATGAGTAAATCCGATGTCAATAACATAGCGTTCCACCAAGAGCCTATAAAATGCGTTATTTCTTTGGTATCGATGTCGGAAACAAGCTTGGCGGGCATAAAAGGCAGCTAGCGTGGGAACATTTAATCAGAGATACTTTAAAACTCTGATATAATATTTGGTTGAGTGAACAATGTGTACGAATGCAGCCTTCCCTACTACTGCTCTACCTGTGCAGAAAGTAGCCTATCCGCCCGTTTAGGCAGTTTACCAAGCGAAAAGTTGCCTGAAAGTCGACTCTAGCTGATTTACCCTCGCTAACCACGCGTTAGTTACAATATTTACAATTCGATGCCGGTTATGGGTAGCCTAATGTAGGCCTATGATATTTACAATGAAGACAGCAAACGCACAGACAGTCACTCACTCCCTCTCTCAAGTGCGCTTGGCGCACGCTGCTGACAGACACAGACACGCTCCTCTGTCTCTACGTCTTGCAGGCTACTGTGAATGCATTTGGGCTTATTCTGTATTCCCAGGTGATTTTTTTCCTGTTGATAGGCGTGTAATCGTTTTGGCTTTTAAAAGCCAAAACTAAGAACAAATAGCCTTTCTTTGTAAAGTTTAATTTTATTGATGGCACACGTTTTACAATACGTTGACGTTGTGCCATGTGTATGTTGCACTGTTGTTCCACTGATGTAACATTACATAGCCTAATGTTACAAATATGACAATGAATTTAGATGGCAATAAGCCAAAATTTTAGAGTGTTGATTACAAAGTTCTAAAGTTTATGGTTTACCCTGTCCAGCAATGACCAGTGGTCAGCCTGCCATGTAGTCTAAATGTAAATGGACTGCAAATGATGGCTTTGCAGGGAGATTAGGTAGAGGAGAGGTAGAGATGCCTTTGCAGGGAGGTTAGGTAGAGTAGGGGTAGAGATGCCTTTGCAGGGAGGTTAGGTAGAGTAGAGGTAGAGATGCCTTTGCAGGGAGGTTAGGTAGAGCAGAGGTAGAGATGCCTTTGCAGGGAGGTTAGGTAGAGGAGAGGTAGAGATGCCTTTGCAGGGAGGTTAGGTAGTAGAGGTAGAAATGGCTTTGCAGGGAGGTTAGGTAGAGTAGGGGTAGAGATGCCTTTGCAGGGAGGTTAGGTAGAGTAGGGGTAGAGATGGCTTTGCAGGGAGGTTAGGTAGAGTAGGGGTAGAGATGGCTTTGCAGGGAGGTTAGGTAGAGAGTAGAGATGCCTTTGCAGGGAGGTTAGGTAGAGTAGGGGTAGAGATGTCTTTGCAGGGAGGTTAGGTAGAGTAGAGGTAGAGATGCCTTTGCAGGGAGGTTAGGTAGAGTAGAGATGCCTTTGCAGGGAGGTTAGGTAGAGTAGAGTAGAGATGGCTTTGCAGGGAGGTTAGGTCATTGGGTTAGGTTGGGCACAGTAACATAAACTGCAGCTGTCTTTTGTTTGTTGCTTGATAAAGGGATATATCCAATGATGTGTGCTTGTGCAAACTTGTTTGTTTTTTGTTTGTTTGTGTGTGAAAAAGAGAGAGAGAGAGAGAGAGAGAGAGAGAGAGAGAGAGAGAGCAAAAGAGAGAGAGAAAAAGACAGAGTGCGGTTACAGACAGAAGCCAAAGAGAGCTCATGTCTCTCCACTGTGATGGAGCTCCACTGGCTGCCTCTTGCTGCTTGCATCAAATTCACACACACACACACACACACACACACACACACACACACACACACACACACACACACACACACCAGCCAAAGAGAGCTCATGTCTCTCCGCTGTGATGGAGCTCCACTGGCTGCCTCTCGCTGCTGGCATCAAATTCAAGTCACTAATGTTGGCTTACTGAGTGCTGGATGGCTACCTGAAAACCATCATCAAACCATATGCTAACTAACCTCCAATCACTCCGCTCAACCAAGGATCGCTGCTTAGAATGGCCAGTACCCCACACAAGTCAATCAAGGCTCTTCTCATGCATTGTTCCTAACTGGTGGAATAGTCTTCCCAAGACTATTAGAACAACAGGCACTCTCTCTACTTTCAAGAGACTCTTGAAGACCCAGCTCTTACCTACCTCTTGTCCAAGAGCCTTCAACTACTTGGAATGCACTGATCTAGCACTTCCCAACTCTTGCACTTGTTCTCCTATTAGCAACAGGCACTCCAGTAGGCATTTACTTGTATTGTGCTGTAGCTTGATTGTTATCCCTCTTTTGTAAGTGGCGTTGAATAAAAGCGTGTGCTAAATGCATAAATATACATGTAAATGTGTTTGTATGTGAGGAAGAGAGAGTAGTGTGTGTGTGTGTGTGTGTGTGAGAGAGAGTGTGTGTCTGTGTCTGTGAGTGAATGAGTGAGCGAGCAAGAGAAAGAAAGATAGAAAGTGCATGAGAAAGAGAAAAAGAGAGAGAATACAGTGTGTGTGTGTGTGTGTGTGTGTGTGTGTGTGTGTGTGTGATGACACACACACACACACACATACACACACACACACACACACACACACACACACACACACACACACACACACACAGACACACACACACACAAAGCCAGTGACAGAAACGGCCAGTGACAAAAAATCTGCTAAAAAGTCATTGCGGCACATCACATTCAGCTAGGAAATTCCATTTGAAAATAATGGAATCATTATTTCTTGTTTTCCGCTTGCAATTAAGAATAAGTCTGCCAAGATCCTATTTAGCAAACACATGAAATACCCAATGGAAATGCCACAGAGTCAATCAGCCCACAGCCCTATGATTATTATTATTATTATTATTATTAATAATGGATGCCGAGTGTTGTTGATGCCAGAATAGGAGTCATATTGGTTTAGAAAAATGACAAATTTCATTTTACTTTTTCAATCTTACAACTACAGAAATGTCCAGTTAAATTAGTTAAAATAGCTTGATGAACAGAAATAAGGCAAAACTCAAATGTTTAATTTTAGGGGAAGTTAAATGAGCAAATTGTCTAACAGTGTTATACTCAAGCAAGCAAGGTAGTTTATTTGTCACATGCATATGATTACATCTCTTTTAATAGCAATATATTCTTGTATAGCTAAATCTTTTTATGGTTTTCTTTATTTATTTTTCTACCTAATATATTTCTTCAGTGCATAGTGCATAGCCTAGGGTTAGTTGACAAACAATTGTATAATGGTATGTGACCAATACAATTTTAATTTTAATTTATGAATATGAAATAATGTCTGGTGTTAGCCTATTTGTACAGAAGTTCAGTAGAGAAAGTAAAGGGTATAGGCATGCTAACACTCTGAAGCATAAGCTACTGGCTAACAGCCTATAGGCATGCTAACACTCTGAAGCGTAAGCTACTGGCTAACAGCCTATAGGCATGCTAACACTCTGAAGCGTAAGCTACTGGCTAACAGCCTATAGGCATGCTAACACTCTGAAGCATAAGCTACTGGCTAACAGCCTATAGGCATGCTAACACTCTGAAGCATAAGCTACTGGCTAACAGCCTATAGGCATGCTAACACTCTGAAGCGTAAGCTACTGGCTAACAGCCTATAGGCATGCTAACACACTGAAGCATAAGCTACTGGGCTAACAGCCTATGGGCAGGCTAACACTCTGAAGCATAAGTTACTGGGTTAACAGCCTATGGGCATGCTAACACTCTGAGGCGTAAACTACTGGTCTAACAGCCTATGGGCATGTTAACACACTGAAGCATAAACTACTGGACTAACATGCTAACACTCTGAAGTACAAGCTACTGGGCTAACAGCCTATGGGCATGCTAACACTCTGAAGCATAAGCTACTGGGCTAACAGCCTATGGGCAGGCTAACACTCTGAAGCATAAGTTACTGGGTTAACATGCTAACACTCTGAAGTACAAGCTACTGGGCTAACAGCCTATGGGCATGCTAACACTCTGAAGCGTAAGCTACTGGCTAATAGCTTATAGGCATGCTAACACTCTGAAGCATAAGCTAGTGGCTAACAGCCTATAGGCATGCTAACACTCTGAAGCATAAGCTACTGGGCTAACAGCCTATGGGGATGCTAACATACTGAAGCATAAGCTACTGGGCTAACAGCCTATAGGCATGCTAACACTCTGAAGCACAAGCTACTGGGCTAACAGCCTATGCTAACACTGAAGCATAAGCTACTGGCTAACAGCTTATAGGCATGCTAACACTCTGACGCGTAAGCTACTGGCTAATAGCTTATAGGCATGCTAACACTCTGAAGCATAAGCTAGTGGCTAACAGCCTATAGGCATGCTAACACTCTGAAGCATAAGTTACTGGGCTAACAGCCTATGCTAACACTGAAGCATAAGCTACTGGCTAACAGCCTATAGACATGCTAACACTCTGAGACCTAAACTAACAGCCTATTGGCATGCTAACACTCTGAAGCGTAAGCTACTGGCTAACAGCCTATAGGCATGCTAACACTCTGAGACGTAAGCTACTGGCTAATAGCCTATGGGCATGCTAACACTCTGAAGCATAAGCTAACAGCCTGTAGGCATGGAATGCTAACACTCTGAAGCGTATCATCACCTCACATTCCCTCTGGGGCTCCGATATGCGGACAGACAGACAGACACTCCATCTGACTGCTTGCACTTTAAATAAAACACTCCAGTCAGACAGTCCAGATCACAGTCACTTCAGACTTTTATACACACACACACACACACACACACACACACACACACACATTGGTCTGGTATCCGGCTGCTCCTGTTTGATGATTACTGAACAGGGAATTGAATATAGGGTATATCACTGGCTAATAGATCAACCTGTTTTTGGAGTATCTCACCTCAACTACACGTTCTACAAACACACACGCACACACACACACACACACGCACACACACACACACACATTACTGAACAGGGAATTGAATATAGGGTATATCACTGGCTAATAGACCAACCTTGTTTTTGGAGTATCTCACCTCAACTACACGTTCTACAAACACACACGCACACACACACACACACACACACACACACACACACACACACACACACACACACACACACATTACTGAACAGGGAATTGAATATAGGGTATATCACTGGCTAATAGATCAACCTTGTTTTTGGAGCTATTTCAGGTTAAAACATTCTCAAAAAGACCCAGAAACACCAAAAGAATGTGAGCAAACAACTACATTGATTTGCAAGGTCGCCACAAGAAATTCTGATTCAATACGACTCCAAATCAAAAGTATTCCACAGTGGCTCCACATTGATCTTTTAATAACAGACAGACAGAGAAAGATGCTGTTCAATGCTAACCTCCCTCATGTCAGATGATGCATTACACTGCACACATCTTCACGCATCCATCTGAAACTGCTCATTTGGAAAGTTGCTTCAGAAGGCAAAAATCCTTGTGTATGATTGGATAAACCACTTGTCCATCATCTTTATTGGCGTGCTAGTTCAACCACTCACATCGAAACCAAACAATGACGTTGGTTAAGAGTGAAGCAGGGAAAACTGGAAACCACTGATCTTCCGGAAACCAGAATAAATTGATACTGATAGGTTCGTCTGTTTCAGGTTTGTCCTGAAACTCCTTAGCCTGACATAGCCCGACCATAATACTGCTGTTCATCCGTATTCATGGTCTGGAGGTTCTTTAACCTGACTCGATTATACTGCGGGGGGGCATTCACTTCTGGTTTGAAACGACTGGACAGCTCGTCTAATCAGCTTCGCTTGTTGGCCGGTAGACATTCTACCGATGTAAACACCCCCAAGAAGACCATTCCCAGACCATGGATACGAATGAACATTCGTATTGTGGGCAGGCTATGTCAGGCTAGAAACTCCTACCACTGATATCAGTTTCAGATGCTTGGAGATGTGATCTGTTGTGAGTGAGTTAGTTGAATGAACACCTGGTGCTAACACAGACACAGAGACACTAAATACGCTTTAGCAGTGTTGACAGTGTTGACAGGGCCAGACTTGCCTCGGCTGATTGGAAAAGTGCCTGAGGATTTACTCTGCCAAATGAACAGTGCATCATCAGAACATAAACGTAACGGGCAGAAGTGAATTAGGCTGTAAAAGGAAATCAGCAGTCAACACAACAGCACCACTTAACTCTGGTCTTTACTCATAAGCCATTAGCGTAGTGTAGCGCAGTGTACAGAGACTCCAATCACAACAGCACAACTTACTGTATTAGCACTACAGCACAACTTACTGTAACTCTGGTCTTTACTCATTAGCCATTAGCGTAGCGTAGCGCTCCAGAGCCTCCAATCACATGAAGCTCAAACCAAAGCAGGCACTCAGTGCTGGGATTCACTCAGAGCTAATTGGAGCTTCCCAGGTGAGGAGAGAAAACAAACAGAGAAAGAGAGAGAAAGAGACAGACTGAAACACAGAGAGAGAGAGAGAGGGAGGGAGGGATAAAGAAAAAGAGAGAGAGAGAGACAGACAGAGAGAGAAAGAGACAGAGAGAGGGAGGGAGGGAGAGAGAGACATACAGAAAAAGAAAGAGAGAGAAAGAGAGAGAGAGTGATGTTCTGAAAATACAGAGATGACGGAGACATACTGTAAGCTACAGATTCCAGAGTCCGAGTGGGTTTGACATGAGACATGATGTGTCTCTAACGGTGTGGTTACACACACACACACACACACACACACACACACACACACAAACACACACACCTGCATGATGTGTCTCTAACGGTGTGGTTACCAGGACACCTCCTGTCATGCTGGGGAAGCAGTAGCCCTGCCTCTGAGAGGTGACAGTGGCCATGTGTGTGTGTGTGTGTGTGTGTGTGTGTGTGTGTGTGTGTGTGTGTGTGTGTGTGTGTGTGTGTGTGTGAGAGAGAGAGAGAGAGGGGTGACAGTGGGCATGTGTGTGTGTGTGTGTGTGAGAGAGAGAGAGAGAGAGAGAGAGAGAGAGGTGACAGTGGGCATGTGTGTGTGTGTGTGTGTGTGTGTGTGTGTGAGAGAGAGAGAGAGAGAGAGAGAGAGAGAGAGAGAGAGAGAGAGAGAGAGAGAGAGACAGTGGGCATGTGTGTGTGTGTGTGTGTGTGTGTGTGTGTGTGAGAGAGAGAGAGAGAGAGAGAGAGAGAGAGAGAGAGAGAGAGACAGTGGACATGTGTGTGTGTGTGTGTGTGTGTGTGTGTGTGTGTGTGTGTGTGTGTGAGAGAGAGAGAGAAGAGACAGTGGGCATGTGTGTGTGTGTATGAGAGAGAGAGAGTGAGAGAGAGAGGTGACAGTGGGCGTCTGCAGTATTAATCAAAGCCTCGGGCCAGCAGTGCTGCCACCCCAGACTGGGGACGCTCTAATAGACACACACACTGACCCTGGGAGAGTGAGAGCAGTATGGACACACACACACACACACACACACACACACACACACACACACACACACACACACACACACTCACACTCACACACACTCACACACACACACACACACACACACACACTCACACTCATGCACTCACACAAACACACTCATGCGTTCGCACATACACACTCACACACGTGCACGCACATACACAAACATTACAAACACAAATGCAAGCACACACACATATGCTTACACACATCATGGATTAAAGCAAAAAAAATTCATTTGACTGAAATTTCTATGGAGAAGCGGGGTGGTGTGTGGGGTGTAGGAGGTGATCAGGGGGAGGGGGCGTAATGTGATACTGTTTGCATTATCAAGAAAAATGTTTTATGTCTTCTTTGACAGACAGTGGTGTGATGGTTAATATGGTGTGTTTTAATATGGAAAGGAAATAATTTTGTCGTGGGAGGAATTGGTGTTGGAGGTGATGCATTATATTTTTGGAATACAGGCCTAGTGCAATAATGTAAAAGTTTTTTTTATACTAAGTATTATACTAAGCTAATACTTTTTTATTGAATGAACACTAATATTATTGGCTTACTGGCCTCTAAATGAAAATAGTTGGCCATGTCATTGTGATGTGTCATTTGAGATTTTAACCAAATGCATAACAATACAAAATATGGCACAATGAAAACCTGCTGTAAAATATCTATAGGTTATTAGGCCTATTATAAAACTATGGACAAATAGCCTTTATTTGTGAAGCTGAATTTCATTGTGAAATTGTATTAGCCTACTGAAAACAAAGGCTTGGTCGTAGTTTTAGCTTTTAAAATTGTTCTAACAAATCAACATAGGCAGAGGGTGGGTGTGTCCACCATGCATGCCAGAAGGAGCGAGAGAGATTCGTGGATGACAAGCGTCTGCTCACTTATTAATAGGGCCTCCTAAATAATGCTCAATACTGGTAACATGCAACAAATTATAACAAATACCGTTACAAGAACAAGCGCTGGTGTTTATGTATTAGCAACCGTAAATCAATTAGCGTAAACTTTAACGCATTTTTAAGGCTCCACTGGACTGCGCGTAGCGCCTCTCAGTAGGCAAAGCATGCAACGTTCTCTGCATACGTGGAGCATTGACAAGTAAAGCGAAATATCAATGTTTCCACACAAGAGATATTCTGTTCTTTACGTCCGCGTGGACAGCTTTCTTCTATCGATTTACCGCTCATTACTGATATTATAATGCAAGGGTTTTTTTCTGTAGTGGGCTGATCAGTCACGATGATCAACTGCAAACTGAACAAGTGTCGCCTAAAATTGTGTAATTCTCAATCTCTGAGAAATGTTTAAATAGGTTAGCCTACATATTTTGTTTAAATCATAGAAGGAATACGTGTAGTCCGCTATGACCTCAAAGCTGAAATCATGCCCGTTTAGGCCTACTGTATGATGATAACTATTCTTCATTAAATGGATCAAGTCTCACTACCATAAATTTGCTGTTACAGTAGGCTTTTATAGCTGGGGTTGGAAACAGACTACACTTGAAAATCACTTTATTTTTCTAAATAAATTAATCCATATCCATATATTTATCTTGCTCACCAGAGAAGCCGCTTGCGCTTGCGTTGGCTCGTAGGAGCGGTAAAGCAAAGTGAACTGCTCTGCGCTCACGCAAACATTGCCTACTTTCCAGGAGATCACAATTTATTGTAAGTTAAGCCAACTAGTTTGTGTCTTTACTCCTACAAATAACTGACATAAGAACATCATTATGCGTTTCAAAATAGGCTACAGGCGACAGTTCATTCAGTTGGATCCTTTCTCCTTTCTCCAGGTTTCCATTTATGATGAGACGCAATTAAAGGGATGAGGCGCAATTGACGGAAATCCGTCATACTGACACACATACACACACACATATCATACTTTATAAAGTTGTGTGTGACCTGTTGACCACAGCCACGTCCATCATACTGTGACACAGACAGACAGCACACACACACACACACACATGCAGGGTTGGATCACTGAGGAAGGGGAAGGTTGTGCTTTTGCAATCATAATTCACTAGCAGGAATCTCCAGCGGGCATAAATATCGGTTTGAGAAAATGAGTAAACATGAGAAATAGTAATAATAATAATAATAATAATAATAATAATAATAAAGTAATAATAATAATAATAATAATAATAATAATAATAATAATAATAATAATAATAATAATAATAATAATAATAAAGTAAACATGAGAAATAATTGCTGTGAAATGCTGTGAATAATTACTGGTTTTGTGTGTGCTGTATTATATGTGCTAATCTCTCAACGATGATGATCTGTACAACACTGAGGACTTCCTACCCATTTGCACACACACACACACACACACACACACACACACACACACACACACACAAGCCTGCATCGTGATCGCCCACCTCCAACCCCACACACTGAGAGCTCAGGGCTGTTGCTGTTCTGCTGTATTTGAGCTCTGATAGAAATCAGATTCTCTCCAAACACGCACGCAGGATTAGTTGAGTCGTTTGTTTTGCAAGTGTTTTGTTTGTTTGTTTGTTTGTTTGTTTGCTTGTTTACCTTATCCCACTGCCTCTCCCGGTCCAGAGCGATGACGATCATGGGGGGGTTCATCAAGTAGCCGTCGCTGTTGAAGGACAAATCTCTGTGGTCCCACGTCACATTCAACATGTGCCTGTGAGGGAGAGAAGGCATTCACATGTCACATAAATCCACCATATCTATCTATCTATCTATCTATCTATCTATCTATTTATTTATTTATTTATCTCTGGTTAAATTACTGTAACTGTGCTCAGTCGACCTTACATAAAGCATTAGATTACAGTAAATTACTGTAACTGCTCAGTCCACTTTACATAAAGCATTAGATTACAGTAAACTCTTAAAGAATTGAATTCAGCTAAATTTGACACACAATGACAAAATTTACAAATTTCATATTTCTAGAGATAAGTTAGTTGCCTGCATGATTGGCTATTGGCATAAAGACAAGTGTTTTTGTGTTAAAAATACAGACAATATCAACTTTCCATAG
Organism: Sardinella longiceps; assembly: GCA_027497455.2. Lineage (NCBI taxonomy): Eukaryota > Metazoa > Chordata > Actinopteri > Clupeiformes > Clupeidae > Sardinella > Sardinella longiceps. Next base: position 37,064,239 of record JAODXP020000021.1, on the reverse strand, counting down.
ACACTGCAAATGTTTCTTCTCTGACCAGATTGAAACATCCCTCCCTTCCCACCCGTCACCATGAGATGCTGATAGAAAAGGACTCCTGTCCCCCAGAACCTTTCACACACACACACACACACACACACACACACACACACACACACACACACACACACACACACACACACAGACAGAACCTTCTCTAAGGGCAGTTTTTCTTCTCTCCAAAGCTCAGCTGGGTTGGACAGACAGGCCAGCCTGCCCATCTGGACAGAAATATCACACACAGCCACCAACACTGGGCCCCCCAGCACACACACACACACACACACACACACACACACTGACACTGGGCCCCTAGCAGCTAAACTGACACATCAGCTTGTTTATTCTCGTTTTATTTACGTGTGCTGGAGACACTCGCCTCCATTTTTTGAAAGTCAACATTTGGCAGGAAAATGCCCTCTGCCTCCTCAGTGCTGCCAGACTGGAGAGTTTATTTCTGTCACGTTAGAATAACACACACACACACACACACACACACACACATACAGACTTGAGAGTTTATCTCTGTCACGTTAGAATAACACAGACCGCTGTCCTGTCTGAAGTGACAGAGAGACTCACTCATATGCCGGATGTGAGCCAGAGCCAAACCAGCACTGGGCCAAATCTCCATTGGATAAGACATATCAGTCCCAGCTGATATGTGGCAGCTTTGGGTTTGGGTGTATAGATGTGTAGTTAGTTCCCCCTCAGTCCCAGCTGATATGTGGCAGCTTTGGGTTTGGGTGTATAAATGTGTAGTTTGGCAGCTTTGGGTTTGGGTGTATAAATGTGTAGTTTGGGTTTGGGTGTATAAATGTGTAGTTTGGGTTTGGGTGTATAAATGTGTAGTTTGGCATGAAAGGGAATATGTGAGTTAGACGAGAAGAAAAAAAAGAGAAAAGCAGTCACTGCTGTGGCCCACGTCCAACCAATCAGAAGTCTTCTCTCTGTGTAGCCAATGAGAGCATGGGGGCGGGAGAATGACCAGACTGTGTAGCCAATGAGAGCGGGGGTGGGGGGGTGTCCATACTGTCTCTAATGAGGACGACAGCTCCCAAACGGAACGTCAAATTAACTGGGAATTCTGAAGAACCTTGGAATCTCATTACCTGTCAGAGCAACTGACACGTGGCAAGAGTTTAATAGAGAAAAGAAGAGCGAGCAGGACTAGGATAAGGTCACATCTAACGACCAGAGAAGGGAGAGAAGGTTTACACCACTAATTGGATTTCAAAGAGATGGACCAGCCAGGCACTCATTTACAATTACAATGATTTTATTCTAATCAATCGAAGGCACTGGCTTTGTGTTGCACATTTTTTAAAAAGGAATTGCAATGCTATACTCATCAATATCAATATTAGCAGTATGCTGTATAAAACCTGAGCAGTTAGTTTGTGTAACATGTCCAGTATGCTCTCTGTGAATGTGACCCTGGCCCTGACAGATAGTCAGTCCAGACATCAGGTCAACACAGACCTAAATATAATATAAGGCAGCTGGATGAGATTGAGATTTGCAGCTGGATGAAACTCCAATGGAGGGAGATTGAGATTTGCAGCTGGATGAAACTCCAATGGAGGGAGATTGAGATTGAGATTTGCTCCAATTAAAGTCTTCCTGAAATATCAGCAGTCAATCAGTCAGTCAGTCAGTCCGCTGCTCCAGTGTAGCTCTCTCAGTGCCAGAGACCTGTCACACACACACCACACACACACCACACACCACACACACACACACCACACCACACACACCACCTCTATATGTCTACTATAGCTGATATAGTATATGGTGACATGTTCCCTATAGGGGACTATATATCTGCTCCAGTGTAGCTCTCTCAGTGCCAGAGACCTGTCACACCACACCACACACACACCACCGCATATCTACTGCAAGCTGATATAGTATATGGACCTCATGCCTACTGCAAGATATATAGTATGGTGATGGACATCATTACTGGGCCATGGTCACTATAAGGGGTCATAATTACTTGCCATTCATATACTGCAAGATATATAGTATGATGGACATCATTACTGGGCCATGGTCACTATAGGGGGTCATAATTACTTGGCCTTCATGCTTGTAGCCTGGCAATAAAGCCAGCCCTCCCCTCATTTTACACTCAGTTCCATAAAAGGTCTGGCAAGTTGCTAATGAGAAATGATTGTTTGTTGGATCATCCCTTGACTGATAGCATTCTAGCTCTACATTCACAGAACCTCCACATCTCTCCACATCACAGACAACCTCACATGGACTCAGAACTCCACCAACATCACCAAGATAACCCAGCTACAAGAGAGCCCAGCTACAAGAGAGCCCAACTACAAGAGAGTCCAGCTACAAGAGAGTCCAGCTACAAGATAGCCCAGCTACAAGAGAGTCCAGCTACAAGATAGTCCAGCTACAAGACAACTCAGCTAGAAGAGAGGTCAGCTACAAGAGAGCCCAACTACAAGATAGTCCAGCTACAAGATAGTCCAACTACAAGATAGTCCAACTACAAGATAGTCCAGCTACAAGAGAGCCCAACTACAAGATAGTCCAGCTACAAGATAGTCCAGCTACAAGATAGTCCAGCTACAAGAGAGTCCAGCTACAAAAGAGACCAGCTACAAGATAGTCCAACTACAAGATAGTCCAGCTACAAGATAGTCCAACTACAAGATAGTCCAGCTACAAGATAGTCCAACTACAAGATAGTCCAGCTACAAGAGAGTCCAGCTACAAGAGAGTCCAGCTACAAGATAGTCCAGCTACAAGATAGTCCAGCTACAAGATAGTCCAGCTACAAGAGAGTCCAGCTACAAAAGAGACCAGCTACAAGATAGTCCAGCTACAAGATAGTCCAACTACAAGAGAGCCCAACTACAAGAGAGACCAGCTACAAGACAGCCCAGCTACAAGAGAGTCCAGCTACAAAAGAGACCAGCTACAAGATAGTCCAGCTAGAAGAGAGACCAGCTACAAGATAGTCCAGCTACAAGAGAGTCCAGCTACAAGAGAGTCCAGCTACAAGATAACCCAGCTACAAGATAGTCCAGCTACAAGATAGTCCAGCTACAAAAGAGACCAGCTACAAGATAGTCCAGCTACAAGAGAGTCCAGCTATAAGATAGCCCAGCTACAAGATAGTCCAGCTATAAGATAGCCCAGCTACAAGATAGTCCAGCTACAAGATAGTCCAGCTATAAGATAGTCCAGCTACAAGATAGCCCGACTACAAGATAACCCAGCTACAAGATAACCCAGCTACAAGATAACCCAGCTACAAGATAGTCCAGCTACAAGATAGTCCAGCTACAAGATAGTCCAGCTACAAAAGAGACCAGCTACAAGATAGTCCAGCTACAAGATAGTCCAGCTACAAAAGAGACCAGCTACAAGATAGTCCAGCTACAAGAGAGTCCAGCTACAAGATAGTCCAGCTACAAGATAACCCAGCTACAAGATAACCCAGCTACAAGATAGTCCAGCTACAAGATAGTCCAGCTACAAAAGAGACCAGCTACAAGATAGTCCAGCTACAAAAGAGACCAGCTACAAGATAGTCCAGCTACAAGATAGTCCAACTACAAGAGAGCCCAACTACAAGAGAGACCAGCTACAAGACAGCCCAGCTACAAGAGAGTCCAGCTACAAAAGAGACCAGCTACAAGATAGTCCAGCTACAAGAGAGTCCAGCTACAAGATAGTCCAGCTACAAGAGAGCCCAACTACAAGATAGTCCAGCTACAAGATAACACAACTACAAGATAGTCCAGCTATAAGATAGCCCAGCTACAAGATAGTCCAGCTACAAGATAACCCAGCTACAAGATAGCCCAGCTACAAGATAGTCCAGCTACAAGATAACCCAACTACAAGATAGTCCAGCTATAAGATAGCCCAGCTACAAGATAGTCCAGCTACAAGATAGCCCAGCTACAAGATAACCCAGCTACAAGATAGCCCAGCTACAAGATAACCCAACTACAAGATAGTCCAGCTATAAGATAGCCCAGCTACAAGATAGTCCAGCTACAAGATAACCCAGCTACAAGATAGCCCAGCTACAAGATAACCCAACTACAAGATAGTCCAGCTACAAGATAACCCAGCTACAAGATAGTCCAGCTATAAGATAGCCCAGCTACAAGAGAGTCCAGCTACAAAAGAGACCAGCTACAAGAGAGACCAGCTACAAGACAGCCCAGCTACAAGAGAGCCCGACTTCAAGATAGCACAGCTACAACAGCTACAAGATAGCCCAGCTACAAGAGAGCGCAGCTACAAGAGAGCTCAGCTACAAGAGAGCTCAGCTACAAGAGATCTCAGCTACACCTCTACTTCCTACTAGCGCTGTGGAAAGCCCATCTCCTCTCCCCCACCCTGACTACCTTCAACCAGGGGGTCAGGATTTGGCTGGTTAGCTTTGTCAATTAGCATTGCACTTCCTCGTCGCCATTTTCCAGAAATGACATCATATCCGACTCCATTTGACATATGCTGATTGGTTAATGCAACACTTTCAGCTCATGCTAACGAGCTCCCTGTGCACATCAGGTGTGTGCCGCCAGACCCGCCCTCATCTCCATTAGTAACATGGGCTCTCATTGGCCTAATGAAATGGAGTCGGAAGTGAGCTTCATGAAACGCCATCTTGACAACTGAAAATTTTGTTCAATTTTGGATGAATTCACTAGCCTAGCATTCCACATTGGAATGAATGGGAGGCGGGACTTGGTATGTTTCTCCAGGTTTATTAATACCTCCATGCCTTCAACAGATAGACCATTTAGAGCGTCCTCAGCCATGCCATCACAGTGTGCTATTAAAACTGCTGTGTGTGTGTCCTTGTGTGTGTGTGTGTGTGTGTGTGTGTGTGTGTGTGCCATCACAGTCTACTATTAAAGCTGCTCTGCCAGGGGGGCGCCGTGGCTCAGTGGGCTCGAGTCCAACCCAAGGTCATTTCCCGATCCCACCCCATCTCTCACTCGCACTTGTTTCCTGTCCATCTCTATACTGTCCTATCTGATTAAAGGCAAAAAAGCCCAAAAAACATCTACAAGAAAAGTTCTAGACGTACCTGAAGACGGTGTAGTTGAAGTGAGAAGGGGTGTGTGTGTGTGTGTGTGTGTGTGTGTGTGTGTGTGTGCCTCACCATAAGACGGTGTAGTTAAGGTGAGAAGGGGTGTGTGTGTGTGTGTGTGTGTGTGTGTGTGTGCCTCACCTGAAGACGGTGTAGTTGAGGGGAGAAGGGGTGGAGACACTGCAGTCTCGTTGGCCCTCGGGGACGAATCCGTGGCTCCGGTAGAAGCTGTGCACGCCCTTCGCCACGATGGCCACGCCCTCTCTGACTCGCTGCCGCAGACTCTTCCGCCAGCGGTCCGTGATGATGCTGATGAGGCCCACGGGGAAACTCGCCGGCGGTTCCGTCTCTGGGTTCCCCACCGCCACACTCGGAACCACCCAGATGTACCCGGGCCCGACCAGCCCCACCTCCGCCGCCATGCGGAACAGGTACGGCGCCTCGTCGTGCGAACAGTAGACCAGCAGCACCTGAGCGTCCACCTGCTGGAGGAGTCGCCGGGAACGCACGTCGTTGGCACCCGTGGACATGTCGAAGCTCAGCACTTCCTGCATCTCCCACAGGAAGTAGGAGGTGTCGGTGAAGGAGCGGATGTAGTCGACGAAGGTGTCGTATCCGGGGTACAGACTCGTGATCACAACGAAGTTACCCCAGTTGTACTCCTCCATCACCTTGAACATGGCCGTGATCTGCTGCTCGATAGACGCCCCCATCTGGAGGAAGGTGGAGCCCTCTGCCTGTGTGGGGGACAATGACAGGGACACTGGTCATGCTCTATGCATTACTACTGTGTAAAACAGCAATGCTCTATTGACATCTGGAGGAAGGTGGAGCCCTCTGCCTGTGTGGGGGACAATGACAGGGACACTGGTCATGCTCTATGCATTTGGGATTGGCTTTACATTACTACTGTGTAAAACAACAGTGCCCTACAGATGCTCCCATCTGGAGGAAGGTGGAGCCCTCTGCCTGTGTGGGGGAGAATGACAGTGACATGGTCTATGCATTTGGGACTGGCATGACATTACTCGGCCTGTGTGGGGGACAATGACAGTGACACTGGTCATGCTGTATGTATTTGAGATTGGCATTACGACTGTGTGGGGGACAATGACAGGGCAATGCTCATGCTCTATGCATTTGGCATTACATTACTACTGTGTAAAACAACAGTGCTCTAAGGTGGAGCCCTCTGCCTGTGTGGGGGACAATGACAGTGCCAGTCATGCTCTATGCATTTGGGACTGTGAAACACAACAAGCTGAAATAAATGAGCTGGTATGGATTAGCAATGTCTGATCCCAGACTAGATTCTCATTCTATGCAGTGTCCTGTTCACCTTGAACCAAGCATCAGCACTGAGGTACACACACACACACACACACACACACACACACACCGAGCACAGATAAATGGCTAGTGTATTGATCTGCGCCCCGTGTTGG
>JAODXP020000021.1:37042684-37047684 GCA_027497455.2 Sardinella longiceps | reverse complement strand
GATCCAGAAAGTTCTCGCGGCTCAAACGGCCCTTGATTTCGTTGTGGTACGCCGAGCCGCTGAAAACCACGGCGACGTTGACGGGCGGAGGGCCGAAGAAGGGCCGAGCGTGACTGCAGAAGGGGGTGTGGCCTAACAGGACAACGGGGAGGAGCCAAAACAGAGTGGGACTGAAGCTCCGCCCTCGAAGGAAGGCCATCTCAGCCTCCTACAACCTGGAGAGGAGAGGAAAAGGTTATTAATTTAAAATGCTGTAGAATGTGTGTGTGTGTGTGTATAGGAAGGAAGGCCATCTCAGCCACCTACAACCTGGAGAGGAGAGGAGAACATAAAGTTATTTATTTATAATGAACATACACACACACACACACACACACACACACACACACTCACACAGCGAGCATCAGTAGAGGATCATTCATTCTCATTCTACTCCTTTTGAACACACATACACACACACACACACACACACACGCACACACGCACACACACACACACACACACACACACACACACACACACACACACACACACACTCACACAGATATTCATTTATGTTACTATGTGGGGAGATATTCCAGGACAGCAATATCTATGATTGAACATGATTCACTCCAGCCAGAGATGAACTTCCTCAGATGCTGCTGCTGCTGCTGCTGCTGCTGTGGCACAATGGCAATGTCAACAACTGACACGTGGATCAGTGATTCATTCTAGCCATAACTAGCCCCTCAGTCTACACACACACACTAAACACTAGGCCCTCAGTCTACACACACACACTAAACACTAGGCCCTCAGTCTACACACACACACTAAACACTAGGCCCTCAGTCTACACACACACACTAAACACTAGGCCCTCAGTCTACACACACACACTAAACACTAGGCCCTCAGTCTACACACACACACTAAACACTAGGCCCTCAGTCTACACACACACACTAAACACTAGGCCCTCAGTCTACACACACACACTAAACACTAGCCCCTCAGTCTACGCTTTGCTTCGTACTAACAAGGGTCTGGGATCTCTCACACACACACACACACACACACACTAAACACTAGGCCCTCAGTCTACACACACACACTAAACACTAGGCCCTCAGTCTACACACACACACTAAACACTAGGCCCTCAGTCTACACACACACACTAAACACTAGCCCCTCAGTCTACACACACACACTAAACACTAGCCCCTCAGTCTACACACACACACTAAACACTAGGCCCTCAGTCTACACACACACACTAAACACTAGCCCCTCAGTCTACACACACACACTAAACACTAGCCCCTCAGTCTACGCTTTGCTTCGTACTAACAAGGGTCTGGGATCTCTCTCACACACACACACACACACACACACACACACACTAAACACTAGCCCCTCAGTCTACGCTTTGCCTCGTACTAACTAGGGTCTGGGATTCCGGCTATTGCTTGCTGGAGGAGTTCTTTTCTTTCTTTCTTTTTTTTGGCTTTCTTGCCTTTAATTGGATAGGAGAGTAGGGAGTGTGACAGGAAATGACTGGGCGAGAGAGAAGGGTAGGGATCGGGAAATGACCTTGGGTCGGACTCGAGTCCGGGTCCTCGGATTTGTGGCATGACGCACTAGCCTGCTGAGCTATGCCGCCCCTGCTTGCTGGAGGCGTTTCAATTGAAAAAGATTGGATCTCTCCTTGAATGATAGCCTATCGCTTTGATGGAGAGAGAGAGAGAGCGAGGGAGGGAGAGGGAGGGAGAGATAGAGTTGAATGATTAGCCTATCGCTTTCTTGTGATGCATTCTCTGAGTTGGCTGATTGGCCAGGATGGGATGCATCCTAAGCAGACCAGGCCAATGGCTGGGTCCCTGGCAGAGTACTGAAGGGAGATGAAAAATCGGGTGAATTGCTTAGCAAGGCAATGGCCACACACACACACACACACACACACACACACACACACACACACACACACACACACACGGCCAGGCTTATGTCAGGCTGAATTCATTCCCACTTAAAAGGGTCACTAAAGAACTGGTACTGTTTTAAACACATCACAGTATTGACAGTGCTTCTTGTCATTCCAATAAAACTACTTGTAGAGAGAGATGGAGAGAGAGAGAGAGGGAGAAGGGGAGGGAGAGATAGAGGAAAGAGAAAAAGAGCATCATGAAAGGAAAGGAAGGAGAGAGAGAGCAGGAGAGAGGAAAAGAAGAACGAAAGAGAGAGAGAGAGAGAGAGAGAGAGATAGAGAGAGAGAGAGAGAGAGATAGAGAGAGAGAGAGAGAGAGAGAGAGAGAGAGAGAGAGAATATAAAGGAGAAGAGAATTTGGGGAGATGTATTACATTGTTTAAAAAACAAAATGGAGTACATATGTATTTTGCCAGTCCAAGCGCCCTGTGTCATTCCAATAAAGCCTTTTGTAAATGCATTGAGACGGAGAGGAAGTGTGTGTGTGTGTGTGTGTGTGTGTCGTTCCAATAAAGCCTGTTGTAAATGCATTGAGACGGAGCCAGAGGGAGAGGAAGTGAGACGTGGGGGGGCGGCGGGTGGCCTTGTGTGTGTGTGTGTGTGTGTGTGTGTGTGTGTGTGTGTGTGTGTGTGTGTGTGTGTGTGAGTGTATGAGTGGATGTGTGTGTGTGTGTGTGTGTGTGTGTGTGTGTGTGTGTGTGTGTGTGTGTGTGTGTGTGTGTGTGGAGCGGAGCGAAGCTGAACCGCAGTAATAATGCATGTCTGCGCTGGAGATGAAAAATACATCCCTGTGTCTGTGATGTGTGTGTGTGCGTGTGTGTGTGTATCCCTGTGTCTGTGATGTGCTTCGAATACAACAGAGAGCAAACAGCCCGAGCCCGAGTCGGCCGTTCCGTCTCGTCTTGTCTCCTAACGGATCAGCAGCGCAACCCTGCTTAACTGCACGTCTCTGGGCCCTGTCTGGCCCGGCCCGAGTCGCTCATGTCCTCTCTTCTCGTCTGGTCTCGTCTCGTCTCCTAACGGATCAGCTCCGTAACACTGAGTTATTCTCCTGCCTTCACCTGGGCTCACGCTGCCTGATCCTTTATCCTTTATCCTGCCCTCTGGTAGTGCCAGCGGAGAGACAGCAGAGAGAGAGAGAAGAGAGAGAAGAGAGAGAGAGAGAGAGAGAGAGAGAGAGAGAGAGAGAGAGAGAGAGAGAGCAGAGAGAGAGTGAGGAAAGAGAGTGGTGCGTAGAAGTCCCTCAGCAGTGTCAAAAGAGCAATCGCCCAGCCCTGCCCCCCCCCCCCTCTCCCCCGCCCAACGCTGCGCTGCCAAACCGCTGTCATTCCTCATTACCTTGACTGGAGGTGACATTCAAGAAGTTTGGAGAAGGAAAGAAAAGCGCCTGGATCTACTAAGGTTTTTCTCAGCATTTTTTTTTTTTTTTTTTTTTTTCGCTTTTGAGAGTCTGATCCCTTCCCCCTCCCTGCCTTGCTACATGGTGATGGTCGTCTTGGTAACTCCCTGAACTGGTTTAGCTATTATGGGCTATTTGGAATTGTATGCCCTCAAAGGCACCTTCCAGGAAGCACAGCTTTAAAGGCACTTGCCTCCAAACGTCGGATTAGGGTTGAGGGTTAGGGGTTAGGGTTAGGGTTAAGGTTGTGTCTTTCACACAGCGCTGGTCCAAATGTAGGGTTAGGGTTAGGTTAAGGGTTAAAGGTTAAGGGGTTAAGGTTGTGTCTTTCACACAGCACTGCTCCTAATGTAGGGTTTGGGTTAGGGTTAAGGGTTAAAGGTTAAGGGTTAAGGTTGTGTCTTTCACACAGCGCTGCTCCAAATGTAGGGTTAGGGTTAGGGTTAAGGGTTAAAGGTTAAGGGTTAAGGTTGTGTCTTTCACACAGCGCTGGTCCAAATGTAGGGTTAGGTTTAAGGGTTAAGGGTTAAAGGTTAAAGGCTAAGGGTTAAGGTTGTGTCTTTCACACAGCGCTGGTCCAAATGTAGGGTTAGGGTTAAGGGTTAAAGGTTAAAGGTTAAGGGTTAAGGTTGTGTCTTTCACACAGTGCTGCTCCTAATGTAGGGTTAGGGTTAAGGGTTAAAGGTTAAGGGTTAAGGTTGTGTCTTTCACACAGTGCTGCTCCAAATGTAGGGTTAGGGTTAGGGTTAAGGGTTAAAGGTTAAGGGTTAAGGTTGTGTCTTTCACACAGTGAAATAGACATGCATGTACATTTTACAGCTTTTCCCATCTAACCCTCTAGGGCTACACTGGGTGCATTGAGTGTTGAGTCACGTTCTGTCAAAAATACATGGAAATGAATGGTGAAAAATACATTGAAATGAATGGTGAAAAATACATGGAAATGAATGGTGAACAGAGTTTAGAATGTTGGCTGTGCTGCTGATATCGGATTGGGCTGATTTCTATTTCACAGTCGGCTCCTATGTGGGTCATTGTCTCCGGCAGAGAGGAGGGTCTGGCAGCTAAGAGAAGAGAGAAATATATGCAGACCCTGGAGAGGAGAGAGAGAGAGAGAGAGAGAGAGAGAGAGAGAGAGAGAGAGAGAGAGAGAGATATGCAGGCCCTGGGAGAAGAGAGAGAGAGAGAGAGAGAGAGAGAGAGAGAGAGAGAGAGAGAGAGAGAGAGAGAGAGAGAGAGAGAGACCCTGGAGGCGTTGCTCTTTCATAACTCACAAACTTCTTCACTTCAGGAATAGCTGAGAGGAAATAGAGGAGATCGACTTGAACTTGACTAGAATTGTCTAATTACTGTGAAGTAAACAATCAACATGAATACAATCACAACTGGAAGTTTGTGAACCATGGCATGATATAAATGTCTTTTAAAAGCATAAAGTCAGTAATGCTATTCCGTACATTGATCAAACACCTGTTGAAAGATGTGTGCTGTACTAGAACTCTGTCTACACCTGAGTTTTAATATTGTTCATCCAAAGTAGACTTTCACAGAAGCAAAGAAACATTCAGGGCACTTTGTAAAAAAAAAAAACTCCAGGATAATTTGCTCTTGAAAGATTAGTGTGATGCT
>JAODXP020000021.1:37035026-37037584 GCA_027497455.2 Sardinella longiceps | reverse complement strand
ACACTACCTCTGGGTTGACCTAGAGTTTCTTAGGTAACACACACACACACACACACACACACACACACACCCCAATATGTTTATGATCTCCAGACTGTTGCCACTGGTACTAAATGAGTGAATAAAGAACTTGGCTTCCATTTCAGTCCTTCTGGGCCAGTAATTCTCTTAGAGCATGTAAACGTAAACACATAAACATGTAAACGTAAACGTAAACACATAAATATAAATGCAAACACCTAAACATGTAAACGTAAACACATGTAAACACAAACACATAAACATGTAAATGTAAACGCGTAAGCATGTAAACGCAAACACATAATGTGAAAAACACATAAACGTAAACACATAAACACAAACAGTAAATTTGCAGTTCGGCCGTGATGATGTAGGTGTGATGACCTAGTGATGCTCCTCCCCCCACAGTGACATCACAGAGGAGGACCTAGAGGAGGCTGGAGTTATAGACCCCGCCCACAAACAGATCCTATTGGCCAGCCTGCGGCAGCAGCAGCAACAGCAGAAGCAGCAGCAGCAGCAGTGATGGCTGTGTGTGTGTGTGTGTGTGTGTGTGTGTGTGTGTGTGTGTGTGTGTGTGTGTGCGTGCTCCCAGTTCAAGGCCTCCACACACACCATTTCCCACAGCATTGCGGAGCTCTGTCCAATCCCACTGTTTGGTTTGCCCCCGCACACACACACACACACACTGGCAGCGCACTATTAGCAACACACACAGAACAGTACAGTAGCCTATGGAATCAGCAGTGGATGTTCTGAACGACTCCGACAAAATGGACTTTATTGGTAATCCACAATCGGCGGCGGAATGGTTCGGCACTGGTGTGCGGGGTTGCATTGCATTGGAAACAGTGGAATAGAATGTTGGAAGCGGATGGAGTGCTCAGCACCGTTAGAGCTGGTGTGTGTTTGTGTGTTTGCGGACCGCTGTGTTGGTTCTGAACCAGTCTGAACCGGATCAACCCAGATCAGCCAGACCCTGGAGTCCCTCCCACATTTCCCCCTGCATCCAATCAAATGCTGAGATGCTTGTCTGCTGTCCAATCACATGCTGGTTTGCCTCCCGCGTGCTACCCAACACCAAGCCCTGCCTGCCAGTACACTTCCTGCTCGGCCACACACACAGGAAGTGATGTCGTTGTCATCATCACGGAACGCCTTGTAACTGGTCACATTCCCCAGACAGATGGCTGGATGTTTCAACTGAGTTTGTGTCGTAGTATTCTTTTATTTTTATTTTTAATAACGTAACAGTGGATGTTTGCGTTGACGTTTGTGACCTTTATTAGTGTATTTGTGAATAACAGTCCTGTATGGTTGAGTGGAGTTGAGTTTGTCACCCTTAGTGTTGTTGTGAATAACAACTCTGTGCGCCTTCTAGTGGTGAGTTTGTGAATAACAGCCCAGTGTGTCCCCTAGTGGTGAGTTTGTGAATAACAGCCCAGTGTGTCCCCTAGTGGTGAGTTTGTGAATAACAGCCCAGTGTGTCCCCTAGTGTTGTTTTAATCAGGATGTCAGTGCCGTTTTACACGCTTTGTCTGCATGTCTGGATTCTCAGAAAAGGGAATAGACCGCACCACAGTGTGTGGACAAGAGGGAATGATCTAGTTCATGTATTTGTGTGTGTCTGTGTGTGTGTGTGTGTGTGTGTGTGTGTGTGTGTGTGTGTGTGTGTGTGTGTGTGTGTGTGTGTGTGTATGTGTGTGCGTGTGTGTGTGTGTGCGTGCGTGCGTGCGTGCGTGCGTGCGCGTGTGCGTGCATATGTATGTGAAAGGGAGAATGCAACTATTTTAAAATATGATTTTGTTTTAAGCTGTCAAACACACACACAAACACACACAAACACACACACATACACTCTTTTACACTATACAGGAATTCAGTGCTCCAGACAGAAAACCTACCATTTCTTTTTTTTTTTTAAATAAATAAAATGAAAATTATTATTGTTTGTGGCTAATTTCAGCTTGTCACTTTGTGTAATTTTGTTATTTTAATGCCCTTTTCTCCTCCCTTCAGCAGACAGTTAAAGGTCCCATATTACGAAAAATCCCTTTTTATGGCTTTTGAATGTGTTTCTTGGGTCTATACTGCCTCTACACTCACTTTAAGTGGGATAAAAAGCCTCAATTGTTAAAATAGATCATTTACACTGCTAAAAAAGTTAGCTTGGAAAAAGTGTAACATGGGACCTTTAACTAAACTGTGCCGTACCATTGTACAAATAGTATAGGGGGTTTACAGTGGTACGCATAAAAAATTATTTTATAATGAACAACATTGACATAATCTCATAGATAGCCTATATTTTGTTTATAATTGTATACAATTTCATAGGCTGATTATTAATTACTTACATATTCAACAAATAAATAAATACAAGAAATTAATAATAACAAAAGAATAATGAATATATGAATTAAATATTGTTTCCCGGGTTCCAAAAGTGGCTGGACCAGCAAGTGAAGTGCGGACCATCAGTCACGGTTACCAAAAATGGCTACTACTTTACAGCTACATACTACTGGTATACTGAT
>JAODXP020000021.1:37022526-37030026 GCA_027497455.2 Sardinella longiceps | reverse complement strand
TATGAAAATAAAAAAATAAAATATTTGCCTCGCAATATTTTGAAATTGAAGTTCATTGTGCCATTAACGCTATATGTAAGATCAATGGTAGCCTACATAATAATAATAATAAGAATAATAACAATAATAATACATCATTATTATTATTATTGTTATTATTATTATTATTATTATTGTTGTTGTTGTTGTTATTATTATTATTGTTATTATTGTATTAACCAATTAGGTTTACTTTAAATGTTATTCTTCTTCAGAAACACGAGATGCTACCAAAATGTTCATTCAAATTCTTCTGGAAGAATATTATTTAATATTGTTTATGGAAGGATATTTTTTAATATTCTTCTTAGTGTAATTATTAAAGGGCATGTGTATTTCAATTTCATGCGGTTTAATTCATATTATAAAACAGTGATAAAACAGTTTTGCTTTAAATATTCTGTTTAACCTTGCTAATGTTCGCAAGAAAGTAATTGTTGTCTTCAAAGACTCCATCAAAAAGGATGCGGCACAAAGGGACACACATCAGATTAGAAGAACCAAAATGAAGAAAGCGAAAATAATTAGTCATTCAGGAAAGATCTACACCGCTTCTTTCGATCTTTACCTGAACGAAATACAGCCTAGGATCCACACACTACCTGAGCCGAATCAGTGATTTCTTAGGCGATGAACTAGGTGTACAGTGTGAACTGGTTTCAATTTAACATTAAATAGTTTAATTCAGCTCGTCCAGATGCCTAGTAGGCTACTGACACACAAAACAGATTGATTTCATTAAACGCGCCTTTTCACCAAATGACTACTCATCTTTTCTTTACTCTCTCTATCTCCTATCCATGATTAGTTTTATTTTGATGTAATTTTTAACTGATTGTCCTACATGCTTATATGTTTTTATTGTTTGTTTGTGTCTTTCTTTCTTTTCTTCTATTTTTAGTTTTACTGTGCAGTGTCCTTGGGTGACTTGAAAGGCGCTTCAAATAAAATGTATTATTATTATTATTATTATTATTATTATTATTATTATTATAAACATTCCCGGTGGGAGATACCGGTAAGTGTTCCGTAGCCTTACCTGTGGAGTAGGGCGCGGGCTGGTGCTCGCGGTGCAGGGCGCCCAGAGTGCAGCTACCGGAGCTGAGTGGCGGGCACGTGGGGTTGAGGTTCGGCCCGAAGCTGCTCCGGATGGCGGGGTTGTACTGGAAACCGTTGGCCTGGCTGCACGAGCTGAAGTCCGCATAGGCCGCCGAAGCCTCCATTGCCGCCATACAGGAGTCATAGGTGTTCAGGTAGGAATAATCCATTTTATACATCAGCCCCGTTATTCTGTTCCTTCCGTTCGCAACCGGTCCGGTCGGCCGCGGCACAGCAGCCAGCCACCAGGCGCGTGCAAAGTTCCGAAACAAGGTGGGTGAGTTGATGAGTTCGCGCGCGCCTGGCTCAGCGGAGCATTTGCTTCTCACGCGCTGTCGGTGTCTCGGATGTCCCTCCCGGTGCTCTTCCCGGTGTCAATGACAGCCTCGGTAGGTATACGGGCGTCAGCTACACTTACTTGCGTTTGCCTACAAAAAAAAAAACTGTCAGACGTCACGTCAGTGTGCGGCGAGCGCTCCCTTGCACGTGCGTGCCTCTCCCGGTTTCTGTGGTCCTGTGGTCTGGAGTCCTGATCCGAACCGCTCCGATGCTGTCCTGTCCTTCTCCGCGTGCCCACCTCCGTTTGACGGCTCTCTCTCTCTCTCTGCCCGCCCGTGCTGCTCACGCGCTGTTTATAATAAAGTCGGTTGTGCGCGAGACAATGCCGAGGCGGTGGTCTCTTTGCATGACAATGCCTCCGTGCCTCGAGCTGCGCCTCCCACTCCCGCCCCACTCCCGTGCATTACTGATGCCCCTTAACCCTTTCCGCGAGGAGAGAGAGAGAGAGAGAGAGAGAGGCCGCGCGCATTCAGAGGCTTTCTGCGAGCGAGCAGAAACGCGCTCATACAGTATGGGCAAGGAAGAGCATCTCAGATCAGAAGTTATTCTCTCTCTCTCTCTCTCTCTCTCTCTCTCTCTCTCTCTCTCTGTGTGTGTGTGTGTGTGTGTGTGTGTGTGTGTGTGTGCAGCTATGCATCTCCTATTCTGTATCAGGCCAAACACACCTTGTCACTATAAGAGCAGTGGGGGACAAGAGAAAGAAAGGCGTGAGAGAGAGAGAGAGAGAGAGAGAGAGAGAGAGAGAGAGAGAGAGAGAGATGACAACAACGTCGTGTTTAAGCCCGCCACAACAGGGCCGTCTGGTAGGCACGCGCTACATTAATAGGCCTCCTAAACTAATTATGCGCTCGTGTGATAAAGGAGGCACGGTAGAGCCCTCGCGCTCTGGACTCTGTGGAACAAGCCAAACCGAGCGACCGAGCGCACGTGGTAATTAGGCCTTAGTGGTGGTTATTAGGCCTGTATGTGGATATTAGTCCGCTGGTTATTAGACCTGTATGTGGTTATTAGTCCGCTGGTTATTAGGCCTGTATATGGTTATTAGTCCGCATAATTAGGCCTGTATGTGGTTATTAGTCCGCTGGTTATTAGGCCTGTATGTGATTATTAGTCCGCTGGTTATCAGGCCTGTATGTGGTTATGAGGCCTGTATATGGTTATTAGTCCGCATAATTAGGCCTGTATATGGTTATTAGTCCGCATAATTAGGCCTGTACGTGATTATTAGTCCGCTGGTTATTAGGCCTGTATGCCAGCCTATGCGATTCTTTCATTCAATTGTTTTTGTAAACTTTGCATACTTTTCATATATAACATATCCATTATTATTATTATTATTATTATTATTATTATTTCTAACAATAGGGTAATAATAATATTTATGTTTTTGCTCTTTTATGCTCTTTTATGTTTTTGCTCTTTGCTGCCTTGTTTTCCGTGTCGTCTCTTTTTTTTTAATGTTTAAAACTTTGATCTCTGTCTTTCAACACATTAAATTCAAATTGAATTTATAGAAATGATGGCGACACACACGGATATCAATCAAACCTAAATAATCAGCTATACATTTATGTGCAATTAGCTTAGCGACACTGACTGGTGACTGTTCTACGAGTGTGTGTGTGTGTGTGTGTGTGTGTGTGTGTGTGTCTTGTACACTTTGACTTAAAAAGCCAGCTGCTTGTCACCAACTCCTGATGAAGTCTGAACTGAAATCTATTCTAATTCATTTAAATTTCTTCAGTGGTCGTGGTACAATCTCCCGTAATAATGCCTTATCGCTGCCAATCTCTCTCTCTCTCTCTCTCTCTCTCTCTCTCTCTCTCTCTCTCTCTCTCTGCGCCTGTGTGTGTGTTGTGACTAATGACCGTCTGAATTAAAATCCTCTAGCTGTCGCGGATCACGGAGAGTGTGTGATGCGCGGACTGAGTGTCTTTTTATCGTGGGATATGAATCGATCCCGTTGGTATCCGTAGCATATCCCTGGCTACGCAACCAGCTTCGTGCGGGAGCTCGGTGTTTCTATGTCCTCTGTCCGATTTGTTCCTCCTTGGAGTGAAGCGGGAAAACCCCATCAGGACCGGCGCACGGGCACAGCTGCCTGCCATTCAAATGATGACGGCACGGCAGGACTGTAAGTGTTAGTAGGCTAACTAATTGCCCCTCATTGGTAACGTTTTTTTTAAGGTTACAGCCCAAGTCTAGGGCAGTAGGTTAGCACGGCGTGGAAGAGATAATTGATTGTAGAGTAGCCTACTATCGTAGGGAAGGGTGAAGAGCATAAGTGTGTTTCATGTGGGAATGAGCCAAACCACATGAAAGCAGACTTGGAGTTCTATCTTGACTAGGCTACTGGTGGTGGGACTGGGGTTAGGCAGGCAGCACACATCAGGTGAATAGCACACCTGCTGGGATTGAATAAAAAGCCTGAACTATATTTATTTATTCGTTTAAAAATGCTTGGCGGGTGTAAGAAGTACAATGGGCCATTTTATTAATTCAGGGGCCAAATTAACGCCTGCATTATTACCCCGCCGTTAGGTCCTCCTCCTCTCTCCTCGCGCAGGCAGCAGCTGTCTCGTTTTACCGGATGCAGCTCGAGAGCCAGACCCGAGCAGCTCGTCTCTCCCAGGGCGCAAAAAGCTGCGCGCTCACGCACGCGCCCCTCCATAAACAGGTTAGCAGAGTGCGACCCCCGGGCGCCTTTGTCACGTGCATTTGGGTAATTTGAGCCTGAGAGAGCTGGCTGGTCCAAAGACACACACACACACACACACACACACACACACACACACAGGGAGAGATAGATGGACGGATAGTCATCCTTTTCTACACAGTACGCAAGGGCGCGCATGACAGTAGGCCACAAAAGGCAACAAGTGTCACACACACACACACACACACACACACACACACACACACACACCACGCACAAGTGGTGCAATGCATAGAAATTGTCTCCCAAACAAGAAAACGGTCAAAGTAGGTGCGCGCGATTTTTGGATTGAGTATTTTATCCAAATCAGATTGAGTATTTTCTAAACTCACTATTAAACGTTATGCCTACAGATTTGAGTCAAATACTAGTAATACAAACACTATGTGAATTTTTACGCTACCAGAAATGTTGTGGTAGCAAGTGGTTTACCCACCTCTTATATCTTGGAAATATAATTTATCCACCTCTTCATAGAATTTGTGTACCAATAGGTTAAAAACTTTAAACACTGAGATCTCACAGCATTATTCCAATTTACTGTAATGTAACTAACACCACAGAACTAATCTTCCATCGTAAAACACATTCTGCTTCTGTTTTTTTAAACATTCGATTCTTCATATTGCGGCCTTTTTTGCAGTGATCATAAAACGATCAAAAATTTCATAGCCTTAATTTCATAGTCTATTGTACCCACCTCTTACCAATAGGCCCACAACAACACCGTGGGACACTTTTTCCCACGTTCATGTAAACTCTGCTTTCATATGCAAAGATTTTAAACGGGACCTAACCAGGTGACTGCGATGTAGACTGAATGAACAATTGGGTCGGACCCTTCTCATTTTCAATTTGCCTAAAACAGATTCATTCGTTCATGTATCTCACCGACATGGGGCTAAAGCTTATGAAACACAAGAAAAACGAACAACAACAACAACGGACATCTTCAAAGGGCAGCGAGGTCTTCATTTTGTGTCCTCGGAAATTGAAGCAAATTTCGTTTCATTGTTCGTTTCCTTCGTTTAAACACAATTATGTTGTTATGTTTGAATAATTTAAATTCCATAAGAATCATAATTTCCCCTCCGCAATTGAGTGAACTGATGGATAAGATCTGTAAATTGAAATCGCGTATGAAATGCATGAAGTGTAGGCTACTGTGTATTATATGAAGTTGCATTTATGACATGTCGTCGCAGCCCACCTGCTGAGCATAGAGGTAACAAAACGAAAACGAAATATCTATTTTCAATCAAGCAACAGCCCTGTTCACTTTAATTGTGTGTGAGTGTGTGTTTGTGTGTGTGTGTGTGTGTGTGTGTGTGTGTGTGTGTGTGTGTGAGAGAGAGAGAGAGAGAGAGAGAGAGAGAGAGAGAGATAGATAGATAGATAGATAGATGGATAGATAGATGCACAGGATTGGGCTGGACCCCCCTCGAATTCCTGTCCCTCTGAACCCAGATTGTCTCTGTCTGTCGCTCATTCTCATTCTCTCTCTCTCTCTCTCTCTCTCTCTCTCTCTCTCTCTCTCTCTCTCTCTCTCTCTCTCTCCATCCATCACAGGCGCCAGACTCTCGCAGTCACATCAATCTCTCGTCTCTCTCCCACCGGCCGCTTTATTAAGACAGCCTGCATGCTCGAGCCATCGGTCAACCCACGTCTGACCATCTCACCGGGGCGCGAGAAGCCGAGACCAAGTGGACAGGACGGGAAACAATGTCGGAAAGACGGTGCTAAAACTAAAGCACGTGCTAAAAGAGCGCTCGATTAGGCCCGATGATAAGTGTTGTTTTCATGTCGCCCTAAATACTTGAATTAAGATTCTGAATTTAATCACAGACACGGACACGGAGTCTCAAGTCACCGCACTTTCACTTCAGTCACTTTACTAGCCGCATCCTTTTTGGGCATCATCTGTGTTACACACTAGTAATGTTCCCCAAATTATAGATTCCAGCAAATAAAGTTCCTCTTAAAGGGATAACTTTCTATTCAGGACATGACATCAAAGGCCCTCGCGAGTGAACTGGCGGCCTGGGCTGGGATTGTTCGTCTCGTGAGTCCCGTGCATGCCTACTCGGCTGGTGATCTCTCTCTCGCGGCCTATACTACCCTCACGCACCAGGCGGGACAGGCCTGTCAATCACAGCCCCGGGAGAACGCCCCCCGCCACGCTCCCCTCCGGCCCGTGTTGACACAGAGCTCGCGGAATGAGAAAGGCGTTTATGAATGTTACTGTTTCCGCTAATGGCCCAATGAATTTCAAAACGTCCCGGTTAAAGCCGCGCGCCTTTCACTGGCGGGATTAAGGGTCGTTTCGGGAACAAACACGCTGGGCTGGCCGCGACTGGATTTGAAAGTCTGATGAGGGGCTCGGGTTAGGGCGCGCTCGGCTCTTTGAAGGGATTAACGGGGCCCATCTCGCGCGCACTGTTTAGTTTAACACGAGTGCAGGTCAAGGCTCCTCGAGCACAGCGCGGCTGCATGGCAACAGTTTAACTTCTGACAGGCAAACTGACCTCTCACCTCGCGCCAGACGGTTCTTGAGCTTTCACCGGTGGGAGCAGGAATTTCAGAGGACTAAATATGTTTCTTTAGCCCCTCAGAGTGTAAATTTGGGCTCAGCTCAGCGGCTGCGTTGCCAAGGACTACTTGTGAGTGAACTAAACCTCTATAGCACTTTAAAGCGCAAGAAAAAGCGAGCTGTCCCGTTATTCGGAGGCCCAGTAGGCGCGCGGCTACGGAACTTTTAGGAGCTGGAGACGGTCTGGCTCGAGGCGAGCCACGCCCCATCTGTATTCCAAAAGCGAAATGCAGGAAAAATGAAATTAGCTGCTGCGCTCTTGCATTTTTATTAATCGTTTAGTCAAAAGCCAGTATAATGGAATATAAATAAGTCTACTAAACATTAAAAAACAGCTTTTTTCCAGAGAAAGAGTAACCGTGGTCCCATGAGAGGAGAGAGAGAGAGAGAGAGAGAGAGAGAGAGAGAGAGTTTAGACCATTTCCCTTCCCCTCGTGCGCACAGCTGTAGAACACTGAAATGGTCGCGCGGAATAAAAAGAGGAAAAAGAGCAGCTCGCGCAGGCAGCTTGGCCAAACACACTAATTAGATCACCGGGCTAGGCCTGGCCCCGCGCGCTCTGAAAGCCCGGCCCAACTGGCGGCCCGCTGGAGTTGTGGAAAGTTAATCAAATTAAATTCCCACTAAACTAATTAGCCGGCAATCTGCCACGCGAGCTGTCCTGGAGCAAGGTTTGAATTAGGGAGGAGAATGGAGGGAATGGATTTTTTAGGAGAGG
>JAODXP020000021.1:37012526-37015026 GCA_027497455.2 Sardinella longiceps | reverse complement strand
ACACAGCC
This sequence comes from Sardinella longiceps, assembly GCA_027497455.2. Lineage (NCBI taxonomy): Eukaryota > Metazoa > Chordata > Actinopteri > Clupeiformes > Clupeidae > Sardinella > Sardinella longiceps. The sequence continues at coordinate 37,015,018 of JAODXP020000021.1, read as the reverse complement.
TGAGTGTGTGTGTGTGTGTGTGTGTGTGTGTGTGCGTGTGTGTGTGTGTGTGTGTGTGTGTGTTAGTGAGCATAGCCCATCTGTTCTGGGTTGAGAGGGGGTCGTATGTCCAGCGTGCGTGTGGAGCTGTCCTCCCCCACCACCTCCAGTCGTAGCGTAGGCTCCGCCCCTTCCTGGTCATCGTCCAATCCCGTGTCCACAGAGAGGCGGAGCGTGCAGCCTTTAGGGAGGAGCTCCTGCTCGTAGGCGGCGGCCAGCTGATTGACAACACAGCGCTCCACCTGCGGACCAATCACAGCGGTCAACAGGGGCCGTTCCCGCCCCCTATGCATGTTCCCGCCCCCTGTGTACAGCATGGCCCCGCCCCTATATACGTTCCCGCCCATAAGTACAATATGACCCCGCCCCCTATGCACACTCCCGCCCCTAAGTACAGCATGACCGCGTCCCCTATGCATGTTCCCGCCCCCTACGCATGGTCAAGTTGTCAAGTCAAATAATTTTATTTATATAATATTCATTAAAACCCCAGAGTTAGCCCCAAAGTGCTTCACAACACAACAAGAATGAGTCATGTTACAAAGACATTTAACATAAATGTAAAAAGTTTTTACCAAAAACACATTGGAACTAGCCTGGCTTACATGACTTCGTTCAGAAATAAACTGTGGTCTGGCAAAGCTAGCATTGCCTGGGAATTAACTGGGGATTAATCTACACATCTACAATGCTATCAAACTTCTATCAATGTTATGGGCCAGAGCTGGACAGAGTCATCGTAAGCCTGCCTCCTTCAGCCAGCTCGTTTCTCATTGGGTAATCCACAATCAATGGTGGAATAGTTTGGTGCTGGCCTGTGGGGTTGCTGAAATTATATTATTAAGTGGAGTGTTTTTTGTTTTATATTATTTTACAGGCTCTTGGTTATTAGATGTCACTTTGAGTGTGTGTGTGTGTTTGTGTTTCCTGGGCGTGTGTGTTGTGTACCTACCACCGTAGTGAACATTGTGGCCTCCTGTGTGTGTGTGTGTGTGTGTGTGTGTGTGTGTACCTCGTGCTTGATGGAACGGGCACCGTAGTGAGCATTGTGGCCTCCTGTGTGTGTGTGTGTGTGTGTGAGTATGTGTGTGTGTGTGTGTGTGTACCTCGTGCTTGATGGAGCGAGCACCATAGTGAGCATTGTTGCCTCTTGTGTGTGTGTATGTGTGTGTGAGTGTGCGTGTGTGTACCTCGTGCTTGATGGAACGAGCACCGTAGTGAACATTGTAGCCTCCTGCCAAGAGGTCCAACACTGGCCGATCCCACATCAGTGTGATGTTATGCCTCTGTTTCGCCTGCACACACACACACACACACAGACACATTAGCACACAAACATATGCATTATATCAAAGCGTGTGTGAGTGTGTCTGTGCCTGCCTGCGTCTCTATTTGCGTGTTTGTGTGTGTGTGAATATAGTATGTGTGTGTGTGTGTGTGTGTGTGTGTGTGTGTGTGTGTGTGTGTGTGTGTGAGAGAGAGAGAGAGAGAGAGAGAGAGAGAGAGAGAGAGAGAGAGAGAGAGAGAGAGAGAGAGAGAGTACCTTCTTGGCCCAGAAGTTGAGCTCCTTGCTAACGAGTTGGATGAGCTCAGTGTGTGTGTGTGTGTGTGTGTGTGTGTGTGTGAGTGTGAGTGTGTGTACCTTTTTGGCCCAGAAGTTGAGCTCCTTGCTGACGAGCTGGATGAGCTCGGCGTGGCAGAAAGGCAGGAAGTAAACTATCTCATTGATCCGCCCCAGAAACTCATCTCTCCGGAAATGAGCCTGCGCACACACACACACACACACACACACACGCACACACACACACACACACACACACACACACACACACACACACACACAGAGAACACACACACACACACACACACACACACACACAGAAAACAACCCCCCCCCCACACACACACACACACAAAGAAAAAACACAAACAGAAGTCAACAATATGATTACACAATGCCAATGATCACAGTAAAGTATGTGTATGTGTTTATGCAGTGTGTGTGTGTGTGTGTGTGTGTGTGTGTGTGTGTGTGTGTGTGTGTGTGAGTACCTTCAGAATGGGCCTGATGACTTCCTCTTTAAACTGCTTGGAGATGGTGATTTTACTACTCTTCTGAACCGCCTCTGCAACAGAAAGACCATGTGAGTGTGTGTATGGGTGTGTGTGTGTGTGAATGTATGTGTGTGTGAGTGAGTGTGCGTGCATGTGTGTGATTTTACTGCTCTTGTGAACTGCCTCTGCAACAGAAAGAGCGTGTGTGTGTGTGTGTGTGTGTGTGTGTGTGTGTGTGTGTGTGTGTGTGTGTGTTTGAGTGGTCAATATGTCCGTGTCTAGGGCCTTATGAATTCTGTGATGCGGTAAACATGACATCAGGTGAGACAAAGACCATAAAAAAGACATAAATCCAAAACTGTGAAAACTAAATCCGTGGGAAAAAAAACAGGATTTGG
>JAODXP020000021.1:36980026-36985026 GCA_027497455.2 Sardinella longiceps | reverse complement strand
TGTCAGGATTATGATGTTGATTCAATATTGATCTACCATGGAGATTTTACAGTTATACCTCTTAGCTGTATGTCTAATTTTAACTTGCACATTTGGAGTTTTGAGAAATGCAATTTCAGTGTGCTTGCAATGTACTGTTGCAGTGCTTGATTGACAATAAAATTCGCTTTGACTTTGACAACCCTACTGATGGTTTTGATGGAAAATCAACATTGTTGTGACCATGCTGTCTGACGGTAACGTTACCTTTGGAGTTTGAGTCTTTCTTGAGGCAGAAGGCGATGGCTGCGGCAGAAAGCACACCGGCGGTGGCACCCGCCCCCCCGGACCGACCCTCCCGCGCGCCAGCACCTTCCCAGTAGTTGTGCTCGCGCCCTCTGCTGGCGAGCGCTGCCCACGAGCTCCGGCGGCCCTGCAGGTTGTTGAGCCACCGCGTGGCGAGGTGGTGGTACTGCACGTGCGGGGTCACATTCGTCGAGCTAGCCTCCTCGCTCAAAATGCCCTTCCTCGACACTCGGGACTTGGACACGAGAGGGTTCCGGTTGGCTTCCACGGCCTCCCGCAAGCCCTGTCGTCCTGTGGAGCAAGACGAGTCAGCAGCTCCGGTCGTTTGAAGCGCGCGACAGGGTGATAGGCTGCGCGACCTTCGCATCAACATGCGCTTGGGTACGGATGACAACAGCATTCTGCTCTACTAACCTATTTATTTAGCCACGCGTAAATCCTCAACAACCGTAGATTCCGTTACGTTCGTTTCCTCTACAACCGTAGAGTCCGTTCGTTCGTTTCCTCTATGATCCGGGGCTGCTCTTGGTTGTAATTAACGGCATAAGTTTCGTAAGCCAGCGAGCAGGCAGGCAGGACACCTGGGAAACCTCCGGTAGCTAGCCTACGAGAGGAGGAGGAAAACATCCGCAGCGTGCTGTCACCCCACCGCTAAGCATTGTGGGAAATGTAGTTTTAAAGCAGTGGCTAGTAGACACCTCTTTGTAGGCTAGCTCACACGGCAGAGTTGTGAGCCATTATAACTCATAATACTCAAACCACGAAGATTCAACAATGTTCACATCATGTCATGATCGATAATTTAATTATAATGGCAGTTATATAAAGGCTGTGGCGAAACATAGCAACGGTTACAAGGGCGATGACGTCAGCCACCAGGGGGAGTAATGCGCTGCTGAAGCTCTCCTTGTGATGTGTGTGTGTGCGTGTGTGTGTGTGTGTTTGTTTTTGTGTGTGTGTGTCAATGAGTTTGAGAATTAAGTTTAGCTAATGTGTTTGACTTCAGTTGGGCCAGTTAGGTCACGTGAGCTCCCTCTTCCTGCTCTCTCTCTCTCTCTCTCTCTCTCTCTCTCTGTGTGTGTGTGTGTGTGTATGATTCGTGTTCTTGCACAACGGTTAGCCTGACCAAGTGTGTCTCTCTCAGGGGTGTCTGGGTCGTTGTGCTTGGCCTATTGCCAGCGGTTGCAAACTGATCTAGAGAGTCTGTGTGTGTGTGTGTGTGTGTGTGTGTGTGTGTGCTTGTCCTGTAGGCGGTTGCAAACTGATGTGGACTAGTGGGGCTGGCATTAGGCAGGTCTTGACTGTGTGTGTGTGTGTGTGTGTGTGTGTGTGTGTGTGTGTGTGTGTGTGTCCACACACTGCTCACCCCTGAGCCCATATTACTGGGAGTGTGTGTGTGTGTGTGTGTGTGTGTGTGTGCGTGTCTGTGTGTCCACACTGCTCACACCTGAGCCCATATTACTGATCCGACTGTGTGTGAGTGTGTGTGTGTGTGTGTTCACTTTAACTTTGAGAGTTTGAGTATGTATGCAATATCTGCTCTTTATACTGCCTCCCTACTATGATAAGTCTCTTTGTATAGCAAAGTTTTTCACACATTATCTCATGGACTATATTGCATCTAACTGATGGTACAGCGGTGGGGATGTACCTATGTACCTGAATGCCTCAGATGTTATTATTATTATGCCATTAGGCTTGTTGACATCTGTACAATTGTATTTACTTTTATTTTCACTTTTCTTTATGTACAGTACATGTCACTCCTAATACTTGTGCGTATTAACCAGGGACTCCCTAAGCCGTAAAGACTGTTGAGTCGATGCCTGACCTGTTCTATTGCTCTCTATGTAATGTACCACTGTGAACTTTTGTGTGCCATGTTTAAATAAACATTTGAATTACAAAAAACAAATAAAGGTTTTCACACAAATACACACTGTGCTCATGAAGTCATTCCCATGGCCAGGAGTAGACTATAGGCTAGGCTACATTGCGGATGTGATAGACAAGAAGCGCCTAACTCATACCTGGGCAAACTAAGGCCCGGGGGCCAGATGCGGCCCGCAGAGCTATTTCATGTGGCCCACGGAGCCTTCCCAAAATAAAATAATTTCTCATTTAGTCATGGTGACTTAGGTTATAGGCCTTATTTATCAAATGTGTTGTATGATCATGAAAAGCACATTCCACCATTTTAAACCTGAAGAAAGTGAGGCTACTGGCTTGAGACTTGCCAATTTATCAACATCAGTTCGTTAACTGTTAACACCCGGCCCGTTAGTCAAAATCTGAAAGCCAAGGTGGCCCCTTGGCCAAAATAATTGCCCACCCTTGTCCCCTGGCCTAACTGGATACCGCACTCACTGCATCTCGCCCAGTAGGCTGATTGCTCCTTATGAAAGCCTTCAGAAAAGGATGAAGCCTTTACTTAAATGAGTTTGTAACTCTTACTTAACTCATTTGAGGCAATGACTTTCCACACATTTTTCAAGTAATCATTACAAATTCTTTTTTACAGTGCATAGTCTGGCATGGAGAGATCGACCGAACTCAATTGAGGGCGGGAACAATGCTGCTATCTTTCACACTACTTCTGCACGCAACAGGATCGCCTATGGCCAATCGGAGGAAGGAACAAGATGTAAACACCAACCCAAAAGACCATTGTTTTCGGCGAAGCCCGCCCTAAACACATAGAGCGTTGTGATTAGATGGCGCGAACGGCATCATCCAATCAAATTCCTGGCTACTAGACTTACAGGCTGAGGAAATTGATTTGCCGCCGCTAGAGTAGGCCTACGTCTAGATTTCTAGGCTAGCCAAGCGCTGCATCTGCCGCAAACCAGCGACCTTCTTCAGCCATTTACATTTACATTTATGCATTTAGCAGACTACGCTTTTATCCAAAGCCACTTACAAAAGAGGGATAACAATCAAGCTGCAACACAGTACAAGTAAGTGCCTACTAGGAGTGCCATTTGCTAATAGGAGAGCAAGTGCAAGAGTTTAGATGTGCTTGACCAGTGTATTTCAAGGAGCTAGGACAAGAGAGCCTCTCCGATGTGGCACATGTGGCACAAAGACACGTGATATCGTCTCTGATCTCATATCGTCTCTGAGATTATACTTCTCAAGCCTCTCCGATGTGGCTAAAGATGCGATATCTTCTCTCATCTCATATCGTCTGATATTTCCAGTCCTTATGCTTGTCAAGCTTCTGTGATGTGGCATATATGATCTTCCCAGATCTTCTGACGCTTCTCAAAGCCTAGCAAATAAATTTGTCTGTACGCCTGTACGTCTAGTAGCAAGCCATTAGGAGTTTGATTGGATGACGGCGTTGGCGACATCTAATCACAACGCTCTATGTGTTAAGGGCGGGCTTCGCCAAACACAACAGGCTTTTGGATTGGTGTTTACATCTTGTTTATTCCTCCGATTGAACATAGGCTATCCTGTAGCATGCAGAAGTAGTTTGAAAGATAACAGCCTTGTTCCGATGCCAGACTATACACTTCAATGGGATAGGATGGCCTGACAGGCTAATCTTCTCAAACGCTTCTCAAAGCAAATGTGGGCACTCTGAGATGGCTGATGAGCACTGCACTGTTAGTAAATAAAAATGTGTATTGTATTGCTCCTCTTAGTGGTCACTCTCTCTCTCTCTCTCTCTCTCTCACACACACACACACACACACACACACACACACACACACGTCACACACAGCACATAGGGAACACAAGTGCTGCTGCCTTATATAGGAAAAGTAATAACAATAATCTTGATATAATCTATCCAGTTTTATTTCTGCTCAAATACACACTTGGTATGTTTGAGGATGTGTGTTCTGTATCGGTGTGAGTGTGTATCCTGTGCGTGTGGTTGGTATGTGTGTGTGTGTGTGTGTGTGTGTGTGTGTGTGAATATAATAACCATCATCACCTGCACTGCACAATCAGGCTGGGGTGGTGTATGTGTACAGTGAGGCTGTGTGTGTGTGTGTGTGTGTGTGTGTGTGTGTGTCGTGAGTCGCTAGAGCTGCCAGGAGGAGCACCATGAAAACTGCAGACAGGGTAATAAATTTAACTTGCTGGATGATGTCACGCCCTCGCGCCAGTAGCCTAGTTCGATCTGAGCGGAGAACGCTGGGAGCGCACGAACACGTCATCTCTCTCTCTCTCTCTCTCTCTCTCTCTGTGCCCCCCTCTCTCAAATTCAAATTCGAATTCAAATATGCTTTATTGGCATGACAAAAACATCTTGTGTTGCCAAAGCTGATAAATGAAATGTAACATCAAAATGAGAGAAGAAATCAATCAAAAATAAAGAAAGCTTATATTATATTATCCTTCTCTCTCTGCCCATCTCCCCCTCTCTCTTTCTCTCTGTGCCCCCCCCCCCCCCTCTCTCTCCATCCGTCTGTCCTGCTACATCCATGCAAGTTTGTGTGGGTGGTTCCAATCCAGTTGTCAATCTGAAATCACCGGTGCGTGTCCCTGCTGCTGTGCGTATGCATTTATGGATGTGTGTGTCTGCCTAGCTGTGTGTGTGTGTTTGTTTCGCGTGAGTGCGTGAGACAGAACAGATGAGTGAATATATAGCCTATAGGCTATGAGAGCGCGTGAGCCGAAGGGAACGCCTCTGACTGCACCCGCTCAGCTCCGTATCCATCGCTGGAAGCACGAGAGCAAACGGGCACCTCACGGCGACA
>JAODXP020000021.1:36960026-36962526 GCA_027497455.2 Sardinella longiceps | reverse complement strand
GTAAAAAACCAATTTGACTTCTACTTATGGCATTGTGCTCGGTAAGGAAGTGAATTATTCTCTTATTTAAAATGCTACAAAATAACTTCCCCAGGTTACTGCTTACACAGATGCCTCTGTAGTTGTTCGGGTCAGATTTGTCTCCACTCTTGAAAAGGGGTGTAATAAAACCTTTATTCCAGATGTCAGGGAAATGTCCAACACTCAGAACCAAGTTGAACAGTTTTAGAATAGCCATAATTAGGTTGTGGCTTGAGTATTTAATCATTTCATTTAGAATGCCATCAGGTCCACTGGCCTTTTTTGGTCGCAGGTCCTTGAGTTTTTCATTCAATTCTGATTCTGTAATTGGGTTATCTAAAGGGTTTTGATATTTGTAAACAGTGTTTTCCAATTTGGTCAATTTTGTTAATAATTGGTTTTGTTCTGGGGTTAAGCCACATTTACTATATAGGTTTTCAAAGTGGCTTTTCCATATGTCTCCATTTTGTATGCCAATTTCCTCATGTTGTTTTTTATTCAGTGTGTTCCAATTATTCCAGAAATCGTTTGAATTTAGTGATTCTTCAATTTTGTTTAATTGATTTTGGATAAACTGTTCCTTCTTCTTTCTGAGTGCGCTTTTATATTTTGTAAGCTCATTGTAATAACTAATGCGTAAACCTGGGTCATCAGGTTGCCTATGTTTTTGGTTTGACAGAGACCTGAGATTTTTTCTCATGTTTTTACAGTCTCTGTCGAACCATTTTTCATTTTTTTGGTTAGATTTTCGTGTTTTAGTTGTCTTCAGATTGCAAATTGATGCCAGACGATGGAAAATGTGATTTAAGCTCTCTACAGCATTGTTTACTCCCTTTTTGTTATGGGGGTAAGTGGTCATTACATATTTTTCTAATAATAAACAAATTTGGGGTTCACAGATTGCTTGGAGGTACAACTCTGTGCTATTTTCGCCCCACTTATATTTCTCTCTAATGTTGTAGAGGTTGCAGGGTCCTTTGTTTGCGTTAGGGGTGTCTCTTATGTTAAAATATAGAGTGACTTGACTGTGGTCTGACAAAGGTGTTATGGGTCTAACCGTGAGTGCTTTGAAAGTGACTGGGTCCATGTCCGAAATCATGTAGTCCACTGTTGAGCAGCCAAGAGATGAGCTGTAAGTGTATCTCCCTAAGGAGTCTCCTAGCACCCTACCATTGAGCAGGTACAGGCCAAGGCTTTTACAGAGCTCAATGAGTGATTTCCCATGTTTGTTTATCACTCTATCAGAAGCATTACGTTTGAAGTTTACTTGATTTTGTGGGTAACTATTTCCAAATATATGTTTGTTCCCTTCATCTGAGTTGTAGTCAGGTAGTGAACCTGTTCTTGCATTTAAATCTCCGCAGATCAACACCTTCCCCTGGGCCTGGAAGTTGTTGATCTGGCTATGGATGTTATCAAAGATTTCCTCATTATAGTACGGAGATTCAAAAGGTGGAATGTATAGAGCACAAAGGAATACATCTTTTTCTGTCTGAGTGAGAATTTTGTCAATTTTTAGCCAAATATGTGATTCTTCTTTTTTTATGGTAGTGATGTATTTTGCTATTTCTATTTTGTACCATACAATTATGCCCCCTGAATCTCTTCCACGTGTTATGTTTTTATGTTTTCTAGATGACACCACTACTTCACAGTATCCTGTAGGACAGAGAGTCGCTTCATCAGTTTTACACCACGTTTCTTGTAGTATGATTATATCCATGCTGTTAATGTTTTTCATGAACTCCAGGGCTTTAGTTTTATGACCAAAGATGGATGAACGAATGCCCTGGATGTTCCACAGAGTAACAGACAATGATTTCATTGTAATTATGTTAAAGAATTAGCAAATCTTCTCAAGTTTCAGGAACTCTAAAATAACAAAACCTTCTTCTTTTTTTTTTTTTTTTTTGATTATTATGTAATAGCTATATAATATAATGTATACAATTTAATTATTTATAGTAAGGCACTGTTTCTAATTAGTTATAGAATTATTATGCATTTGTGGGCATATTTGTAATCTGCCATTAATTACTCACAACTAGTTCATCAGACGCGTGCATATGATGCCTAGTAGGTCTCTGATCTCCTCTAGTTTGTTGGCCCCGGAGCTGTGCGTCTCACTCAGCACTGCAGCATAGCTAGGCTGTCCCTGCTCGTGTGGCTTGCTGTGGGGTGCTTTGAGGGCTGGTCTGGAGTAGCGGTCCAGATGTCCAGACATTGGTGGATGCAGGGCTTCCTGTTGTGGCTGATGATGCTGATGGCTCCTATGCTGTTGCTGTGGCTGGTGTTGTGGATTGCTCCTCTGGTGCTGGTGTGGCGGCGCAGGATACCTCTGATGCCATGTAGGATGACGAGGTGGAGGATGCTGGGGCTCAGGGTATCGGTGCCGGGCTCCATGTTGGGGAGCGTGGTGTAGCCTGGGCATATGCTGGTCCTTAGGGTGGCGTCGTGGGAGGTATGGTTTGGAGAGGGG
>JAODXP020000021.1:36937767-36940267 GCA_027497455.2 Sardinella longiceps | reverse complement strand
TCCTCTGTTCTTGCACCCCTCTCTTTCTCTGCATCTCTCTCTGTCTCTTTCTCTCTCTCGCTCTCTCTCTCTTTTCTCTTCTCTTCTTTCCTCTCTTGCTGTGGGATTTAAAGACTGAAAGGTTCCAGAAAAGATTAGATGAGTTTTCCTACATTATGTTCCTGATATATTAATCTCTCTCTCTCTCTCTCTCTCTCTCTCTCTCTCTCTCTCTCTCTCTCTCTCTCTATTTCCCTCTCTCTCTCCTTCTCTCTGTCTCCCTCTATCCCCCTCTCTCTGTGTCTCCACCTCTACTCTTTACCCTTCTTCTCTCTCTCCCTCTTTCACTTTCTATCCATCTCTCTCTCCCCTTTTCTCCATCTCTCTCCCTTTCTCTCCCTCTCTCTCTCTCCCCCTCTCCCCCTCTCTCTCTCCCCCTCGCTCTCCTCTCTCTCTCTCTCTCTCTCTGGTCCCATAGAGTTCAGTCGTCGCTGGTGTGTGTTGAATGATGGGATGTTTAGTTACTATGAGAGCGATAAGAACGCCACTCCCAATGGAGGCCTGAGGATGAAGGAGATCGTTTGCCTGGCCGTCAACCCTCCTGACAAACACGGGTACCATTATTCTATCACTCTATCACTCTATCACAATATCACTCTATCACTCTCTCTCTCTCTCTCTCTCTCTCTCTCTCTCTCTCTCTCTCTCTCTCTCTCTCTCTCAACCCTCCTGACAAACACGGGTACCATTACTCTATCACTCTATCACAATATCACTCTATCACTCTCTCTCTCTCTCTCTCTCTCTCAACCCTCCTGACAAACACGGGTACCATTACTCTATCACTCTATCACAATATCACTCTATCACTCTATCTCTCTCTCTCTCTCTCTCTCTCTCTCTCTCTCTCTCTCTCTCTCTCAACCCTCCTGACAAACACGGGTACCATCACTCTATCACTCTATCACAATATCACTCTACCTCTACTCTCTCTCTCTCTCTCTCTCTCTCTCTCTCTCTCTCTCTCTCTCTCTCTCTCTCTCAACCCTCCTGACAAACACGGGTACCATTATTCTATCACTCTATCACAATATCACTCTATCTCTCTCTCTCTCTCTCTCTCTCTCTCTCTCTCTCTCTCAACCCTCCTGACAAACACGGGTACCATTACTCTATCACTCTATCACAATATCACTCTATCTCTCTCTCTCTCTCTCTCTCTCTCTCTCTCTCTCTCTCTCTCAACCCTCCTGACAAACACGGGTACCATTACTCTATCACTCTATCACAATATCACTCTCTCTCTCTCTCTCTCTCTCTCTCTCTCTCTCTCTCTCTCTCTCAACCCTCCTGACAAACACGGGTACCATTACTCTATCACTCTATCACAATATCACTCTATCTCTCTCTCTCTGTCTCTCTCTCTCTCTCTCTCTCTCTCAACCCTCCTGACAAACACGGGTACGATTACTCTATCACTCTATCCTCTCTCTCTCTCTCTCTCTCTCTCTCTCTCTCTCTCTCTCTCTCTCTCTCTCAACCCTCCTGACAAACACGGGTACGATTACTCTATCACTCTATCTCTCTCTCTCTCTCTCTCTCTCTCTCAACCCTCCTGACAAACACGGGTACCATTACTCTATCACTCTATCACAATATCACTCTATCTCTCTCTCTCTCTCTCTCTCTCTCTCTCTCTCTCAACCCTCCTGACAAACACGGGTACGATTACTCTATCACTCTATCTCTCTCTCTCTCTCTCTCTCTCTCTCTCTCTCTCTTCTCAACCCTCCTGACAAACACGGGTACGATTACTCTATCACTCTATCTCTCTCTCTCTCTCTCTCTCTCAACCCTCCTGACAAACACGGGTACCATTACTCTGTCAGGAGGGTTGAGAGAGAGAGAGAGAGAGAGAGAGAGAGAGAGAGAGAGAGAGAGAGAGAGAGAGTGATATTATGAAAGAGTAATCATACCCGTGTTTTTCATAATATCACTCTGTCACTCGCTCTCTCTCTCCCAACCCTCCTGACAAACACGGGTACCACACTCTTTCATAATATATATAGTCTATCACTTTGATATAGTCTATCACTTTCTTTGTCTCTCTCTCTCTCTCTCTCTCTCTCTCTCTCTACCCTCTGACAAACATGGGTGCCACACTCTTTCACAATATCACCATCACTCGTTCTCTCACCATCACTCTTCCTTTCTCTTTCTCTCTACCCTCCTGACAAACACAACCACAACACTCTTTCACAATATCACTCTATCCCTCACTTTCTCTATCACTCTTTCAATCTATCACTTGCTCTCTTTCTCTCTCTCTCTCAACCCTCCCAACAGACACAAGTACAACACTCTCTGTCTAAGTCTTTTCAGAAATCTGTCTGTCTGCCTGCCTGTCTGTCTGCCTGCCTGCCCGTCTGTCTGTCTGTCTGTCTGTCTGTCTGTCTGTCTGTCTGCCTGTCTGTCTGTCTGTCCGTCTGTCCGTCTGTCCGTCTGTCCGTCTGTCCGTCCG
>JAODXP020000021.1:36925273-36927773 GCA_027497455.2 Sardinella longiceps | reverse complement strand
TTCTATTTCTGTTCATTTGTCTCTCATCTTCATCACCTCTCCTTTTTCACAGTCTTTCTCTATCCCCCTTTCTCTCTACCTCTCCCTTTCCTTCTCTATCCCTCTCTCTCTCTACATCCCTCTGTTTCTCTCTATCCCTCTCTCTCCCTCTCTCTCTCTACCGCTCCGTTTCTCTCTCTCTCCCTTTCCACCCTCTCATTTCCCTAAGTCTAATTGGCTGCATGCTGTGTCAAATCACATGCGGATGTGTGAGTGTGTGTGTGTGTGTGTGTGTGTGTGTGTGTGTGTGTGTGTGTGTGTGTGTGTGTGTGTGTGTGTCTGTATGTGTGTGTGCATGTATGTGTGTGTGAGTGTGTGTGAGAGAGTGAGTGGGCACTGTGTGTGTGTGTGTGTGTGTGTGTGTGTGTGTGTGTGTGTGTGTGTGTGTGTGTGAGGGTGAGAATAGCAGTACATCTGACATGCGGGAAACGCCTCCAGTTGCCATGGAGCTCAGAACCCTGAGGTGCCGTAATCTCTCCTTAATTTCTCCCCTCATGCTGCAGCATGCACACACACACACACACACACACACACACACACACACACACACACACACACACACACACACACACACACACACACACACACGCCACCTGCGGACACAATCTGTCAGAATATGTTACCTATGTATTGGTTAATCAGGAATTCTTCCACCTTACTTATAAACACAAAGACACACACACACACACACACACACACACACACACACACACACACACACAGACACACGTGCACGCATGTAAGGACATAATCATCATCACCATTGCCTTAGTGTGATGCCATTCCCCACATGACAAACACTCAAAACCCCAGTTAGGCTTTTATTGTTACAGTAATATTATATTATATATATTATAATATAGTAATATCCACAACATTTAGTTAGTATCTTGTTACCGTGAATCTGTAATATATGCACACCCATACACTCCTAGTTGGGTTTGTCTTGTTATTGTCATATCTGCACACACACACACACACACACACACACACACACACACACACACACACACACACATACACCCCTAGTTAAGTTTTGTCTTGTTACACACACACACATGCACCCCTAGGTCTTATTACCGTAATGTCTGTAATATCTACACAGATACACCCCTAGTTGGGTTTGTCTTGTTACTCGAGTCTTGTGTTGGGCAGGAATAACTCTAGCACTGGATGGGAATCAGGCTACTGGGCAGGAATAACGTTAGCATTGGGTGGGAATAACGCTAGCACTGGATGGGAATCAGGCTACTGGGCAGGAATAACGTTAGCATTGGGTGGGAATATTGCCACACTGGGCTAGTATTGGGCAGGATTAACACTAGCACTACGCGGGAATAACGCTAGCGCTGGGCGGGAATAGAGCTAGCAGTAAACTGTAATAAAGCTGTCACTGGGGGGGAATAAGGCTACTGGGCAGGAATAACGTTAGCATTGGGTGGGAATATTGCCACACTGGGCTAGTATTGGGCAGGAATAACGCTAGCAGTAAACTGTAATAAAGCTGTCACTGGGGGGAATAAGGCTAGGATTGGGCAGGAATAACGCTACTGGGCGGGAATAACACCACACTGGGCTAGTATTGGGCAGGAATAACGCTAGCACTGGGAGGAATAACACGAGCACTGGGAGGAATAAAGCTGGGGGGAATAATGCTAGTATTGGGCAGGAATAACACGAGCACTGGGAGGAATAACGCTACTGGACAGGAATAACACTAGCAGTGTGCGGCAAGTTCTGGGAAAAAGTAGGGCTTGATACTTGACTTCCTTTGAAGTAGGGAATGATACTCCGATGTTGGGCACGGGAAAAGTTTCTGTCCGGCTCTTCAGTTTTATCGGAGAAAGCTGACGGTCATTAGAGTGACACAGAGTGACATCGACATCCACCACCATTGTGCACACTGCTATCACACGCACATGCAGTAAGTGTGCAACAATCATGAAGCATTTCGCCTGGATCTGGATCGATGTGCCTATCTAGAATAAAATCTCAACATTATAATGAATGATAAAAAAAGAAAAGTATAAAAATAATGTAGTTTGTTTTCTAAATGATGTTTGTTGTGTCCAATGTGTTGCTGCAAATACAGCGCTCTGTCAAGGACAGTTTGTGTGTGTGTGTGTGTATGTGTGTGTGTGTGTGTGTGTGTGTGTGTGTGTGTGTGTCTCTCAAGATAATAGTCAAGTGACGCAGGAATTGCTTTGTATTTAAATTCTGTGAGTGTGTGTTTGTGTGTCTAAGCGTGGGCGTATGGGGGTGTGTGTCAGTGTGTGCATGTGCTGGTGGGTGTTTGTGTCTCTCTCTCTGTATGTGTCTATGTGTGTGTGTGTGTGTGTGTGTGTGTGTGTGCGTGCGTGTGTCTCTCTCTAAACTGGGGTTTTGTGTGTGTGTGTGTGTCTAAATGTGTCTGTGTGTATCTCTCTCTCTCTTTCTGTATGTCTGTGTGTGTGTGTGTGCG
>JAODXP020000021.1:36875907-36878407 GCA_027497455.2 Sardinella longiceps | reverse complement strand
CAATTCTTTTTCTGTAATGGGGTAATCCAGGGGGTTTTGGTAATTCTTGATGGCCAATTCCAAAGTATGAAGTTTCTCTTTTATAAGAGTCTGTTTTTGGTTAAGCCGAATCTCACTGTACAGATTTTTGAAGTGTTCAGTCCACACATTACCATTTTGAATTGGTAGGGATGACTCTTTTGTTTTTGTTGTGCTCAAACTGTTCCACATCTCCCAAAACTGATTATTATTGATTGATTCTTCAATTTGGTGTAAAATTTGGTTATTATGGTTTAGTTTTTTATTGTAGATTGTGCGTTTGTACATTTTTAATGTTTCGCAATAGCTAATTCTGAGGGCTGTGTTTTCAGGCTGATGATGTTTAAGGTTTGACAGTTGTCTCAGCTGTTTTCTGATGCTCTTGCAATCAGCGTCAAACCATTCATGGGTTTCTTTATTTGCGGTCTTTCTACTTTTCCTTGTTAATTCAGCCTTCTGTGCTGATCTCAGGAATATTAGGTTCAGCTCGTTCACAGCCATATTTACACCAATAGAATTGTTAGTGAACTGTTTGTTAGTAAAGTTAGTAATTTGTTCTGCCAATTCAGGTGAATTTAGTGCCTGTGTAAATTTATCAGGGCTTTCAGGAGTCCATCTGTAGGTCAGGTTGAGTTTATACAGCTTACTGGTCTCCGTGTTTGCGCTTCTGGATTTTTCGTCAATTTTCAGAAACACATTAATTTGGTTGTGGTCAGAGAGGGGAGTTTGTTGCCTGACAGTGAATGCATTGAAGGAGGAGGGGTCCATGTCAGTTATTGCATAATCGACTACACTACTTCCAAGTGATGAACAACATGTGAACCTCCCTAAAGAGTCTCCTTTCATCCTGCCATTAAGTATGTACAGGCCTAAGGCCTTACAGAGGAGCACCAACTCTTTGCCTGTTTTGTTTACGGCACAATCAAGGTTGCTTCTTTGAACGAGTTCTGGTGTGATGTACAGGGAATCCCTACCAAGCACATGGCTATTGCCCTGTGGGTCAGTTTGATCAGATTCATTTCCTGTTCTGGCATTAAAATCTCCACACAGTAGCACATTTCCCTGGGCCTGGAAATGGCTTGTTTCTGTTTGGATTGTGTGGATGAGTTCTTCGTCAAAATAAGGGGAATCTGATGGGGGTATATATATAGCGCAAAGGTATATGTTATGCTCTGATATGCCAATTGAATTGTCTATTTTTAGCCAGCAGTGGGATTTTGCTGTTTTGATTACAGAAATGTGTTTTGCAAGAGATTCTCTATACCACACCAAAACTCCACCTGATGCTCGACCACGTTTCACTACTTTTAGTTTGTAGGAGGGTATCAATATTTCCCCATATCCTGAGGGGCAACCAGTGGGTGTGTCTTTACCACACCAAGTCTCAGTTAATATAAGGATATCAACATTCACAATACATTTTAAGAATGTAGGATCCCTACTCTTCAGGCCAAAGGCTGAGGAGTAGAGGCCTTGAATGTTCCAGCAACTGACGACAAATGAACACATTGTTAAAAATCATCTGATTGGACCATTATGAAACAGATATTAAAACTAATTTAAACTATGTAAGGCTATCTGTGGTGTTAGAATACATTACAATACAACACTTTTTTTTTTTTTTTTTTTTTTTTTACAATAGTGTGTGTGTGTGCATTTTTTTTTTTTTTTTTTTTTCCAGTATCTTTCTTACTGGGTACAAGCCAGTAGTCTGCTACAGAGGGTTTGTAGCATCTCCTTTATCTCCCCCAATTCACTCTTCTTTGGCTGGGCTGCTGCTGCAGCATAGCTGCTGGGTTTAACATGTGGCTGAATATGCTTTGCTGCAGTGTGGTGTATGGTACTCACACTCATTGGGCCTGAAAGGGTGGCCAGTGACGCAGTGGGGGGGTGTGGTGGTAAACAGACCATAGTGGGGGAGTGGGGGAGGTGTGGAGGGGAGTGGTGTGTGACCTCAGCAGCATTGGGCTTAGGCCTAGCAGAGGGGTGGGAAGATCTTCTTGGGATGCGGGGAGGTGGTGGGCCAGGCCTGGTAGGTGGGTTGTTGATGGTGGTGGTGGTGGTCATACGACCTAAGGCTGCATCCTTAATGGTCTTAGCAAAAGACCGCACACCTTTTTCATGCAGATGGATCCCGTCGTACATGTCTCGAAGGCTGATGGTGGGGTTATGTGCCAGGTGTACGTTGGGAAGTGTGGCACACCTTCTGCTGATTTCGGCGTTGATCCCGTTGATGATATGTGGAGCCGTGTCATAACGTGGAAGCAGAGTTGAGATCACTATGCGCGATGTTGGAAACTCTCTGTTGGCTTTTTCTGCAACTCTCTGTAGAGCTTCAGCTGTGCCGGTTTTCAGGGCGTGGAGATCATTGGTTCCCGTGTGGATGACAATACACTGGGGGTCTCCGAGGACGTCTCTCTTGAGGAGCTGCTGTGCGTGCTGTGTGGTACTGCAGGGCTTGGCCGTCACCTTGTGCCTGGGG
>JAODXP020000021.1:36810364-36815364 GCA_027497455.2 Sardinella longiceps | reverse complement strand
CACACGTGAGTCTCTCCTGACTGTCTGTCTGTCTGTCTGTCTGTCTGTTTGTCCCACACTCAGGTTCTACTGCACTCTAGAACCACCACACTCACATTCTACTGCACTCTAGAACCCCACACTCAGGTTCTATTGCACACGTGAGTCTCTTCTCTCTGTCTGTCTGTCTGTCTGTCTGTCCCACACTCATGTTCTATTGCACCCTAGAACCTCCACTCTCACACTCTACTGCACTCTAGAACCTCATTAGTGAGTCTCTTCTGCCTCTCCCACACTCAGGTTCTATGGGCTTATTTCACACCTGAATATTCAAACATTCCATGTCATTAAATTGAACATTCTATCATTGAAATGCATTGAATTTGTCTTTCTTTCTGACTTGAAAAAGAATGGGTAATAACATTTAAAACAAGTAAAAATTTACTTTCTTTCATATAAGGACCACGTGAAGCCTACAAATTGGGAAGTCCCGCATAGAAGCTTCATGTACAAAAATGTTAAACCACTTTTATCTATTCGGGACTTCCCAATTTGTGGGCTTCAGACTTGCATTATTTGATAGAAAGTAAATTTAGATGTGTTTTAAATGTTATCCATTTTTCAAGTCAGAAATAGGGAAAATTTTATGCATTTTAATGATAGAATGTTCAGTTTACTACCATGGAATGCTTTTAGAATGTCAGAATGTTCAGGTGTAAAATAAGCCCATAGATGATTTCAAACATCCGGGAACTTTGCCATTATGACATGTGTGACGTCCAGTTTGGGGGGTAAACGAAAGATCGGAAGACCATTCAAATGAATGGAGATGAGGAGTAGCAAGTACACTTAACACCTTATTATAATTTCTCAGGCCATCAAACAATATGATGAACATAGCGGTTTTTAAGACTTACTTTCACCCAAATGATTCGTGGTCAGAATATATTTATTCACAGTCAAATTCGTCTGCAGTGTCCTGATGTTGCTGGCTAACTCCCGTATTTGCTAATGTTAGTGTTAGCTCCGGTTAGCTTGCTAATGGGCAAATTGATTATATTAGAGTAACACAGCTTACTGGTTGGTCTTACTTGTTGACAGCAAGATCGTATGAACATAGAGTATGAATGTTGCCATATTAATACATTTAGATGTGTTCAGAAGCCTACAGAAGTGCCGTTTTGACGGTTAGCTTGCTATATAGCCGCTAACGTCCATAGACAACAGCTCTAGGCTGTGAAAAAGTTCTGTGCTTCCTTTGGTTAACGGAAAAATATGCAACATTTAAACAATAACGTGTAGTTTGTAATCCTCTAACATAAAGAAAACACTTACATAAAACGATCTTGTGGGTTTTATTCTTGTAAACTGACACATCCAAACTTATAAAGCCATGACTCTGCTGAAGTACAGTCCTTTTTGCATTGAGAATAACGTTATCACTCCAGTCAAGTTTACCCCTGAAAGTGGGCGTGTCCGGCCGTTGCCTGATTGTTACGTGAAGTCGAAATCATCTATTGCACCATAGAACCTCCAAACTCACATTCTACTGCACTCTAGAACCTCCACACTCAGGTCCCACACTCACATTCTACTGCACTGTAGAACCTCCACACTCACATTCTACTGCATTCTAGAACCTCATTAGTGGGTCTTTTCTGTCAGTCTGTCCCACACTCAGGTTCTATTGCACTCTGGAACCTCCACACTCAGGTTCTATTGCACTCTAGAACCTCCACACTCATGTTCTATTGCACTCTAGAACCTCCATACTCAAATTCTACTGCACTCTAGAACCTCCACACTCAGGTTCTACTGCACACGTGAGTCCTGTGTGGAGTGGCCACTTCCATATGAGCCAAAAGAGGGACAAAGAGGGACGGACTCTGTGTTCTTATTCTTCCTCTCCCTCTGTTTGTTTGTTCCGACTGACTGGCACTCGCTGGCTTGTTCTAGCAAAGGAACCTACTGTAGTCCTCCACCTTATGAATGCTGTCTATGGCCCATAGTCCATCATTGACTGCACACTGCTCTCATGTGGATGCTCATTGGCTGGAAGCCAGCATCAGTCTAGCAGTGTCTGAAGAGGGCTCAGTAGTAACTGTTGGCTTCCTGATGGTCCAATTAAACGGCTCTCACAACTGCTTTCATTTGATCTGACTGGCCAGTGGAGAAGTGGGACATTTACAGCAATATGTGGGACAAACCGTACTGTAGGACAAAGGCTCTAATAGCTGTGCAGTACAACAGAAGGACAGACAGACAGTCACTCTAGTGCTGTACCTCGTCAGCACCAAGTAGTCCAACCCTGCCAAGGGCCCAGACACTAACCAATGCCAGCAACTCACAGTCAGTTAGCAACTGCTAGCCAGCTCATATTAATGCACACTGTGTAGCCTACATTATAGTATAGCACCCCACAGTCATTTAGCATCATTTAAAAAATATGACCACAAATATGACCAGTTCACGTGTCCCTTCACTTCCATTCTGAGGCACACGGGCTCACAGAGAAGAATTTCAATGAAATGAAAAATTACATGAAGATAATATTATGTTTCTGTGTATTTGTGTGTGTGTGTGTGTGTGTGTGTGTGTGTGTGTGTGTGTGTGTGTGAAGAGTTCAGATGCAAAACCCACTTGACCACTTTTTGAGAAAAAGATTTTTTTATCAGGCGTTTAGAGTGTTTTGATTTTAAACCGATATTTTAGATACGGCGGGGAGCAGGTTTTATTTTATCTTTTCACAAAAACATTTCATTTACATATTCTAGATTTATAGAGGATTCACACAATATCATTAACTCAGTTTTCACAAAAATGGTGTTTAGGGGGTTTTGCATCTGAACTCTTCATATAGTCTCGCCTGTATAAGAAGGTGCATGAGGCCCAGAGTATAGAATTTGAATGAAATGAACAATGACATGGAGATAATGTTATGTTTCTGTGTGTGTGTGTGTGTGTGTGTGTGTGTGTGTGTGTGTGTGTGTGTGTGTGTGTGTGTGTATGTGTGTGTGTATAGTCTCTCCTGTATAAGAAGGTGCATGAGGCCCAGTTCCGCAGCACGCTGGCCAATGAGATGATGATGTATCACATGAAGGTGTCGGAGGAGGAAGTGGGGCGTCTCCTGAGTCGCGGCATCCAGCCCACCCACGCCATCCACCCCGCTTTCGCCCAGTTCACATACACACCACGCTCCCTACCCGACGACACCACCCCCACGGTATGGTTCACATACACACCACGCTCCCTACCCGACGACACCACCCCCACGGTATGTGTGTGTGTCTGTGTGCCTCCAATGACTAAACAACTGGATTCAAATACTGTCCAAATGATTTAAATAACATTGTATTGGGGGATGCAACTCTTAATTCATACCTTCAGATTAAACGTAGCCTAGCTGCTATTCAGATGAGGTGATATATATACTGGCTTGTGTTGGGCCCCATAGCTGCAATGGTGCTGTAGCTGAGAGGTAGAGCTCATGCTCTGCATGTATGAGGTCCTGGGTTCAATCCCTGGTAGTTCCTCTTATGCAGATCTAAAGGAACTTTATCTGTGTAAGCATGAATGATATGTGAGCTTGCAAGGATCACCATCTCCACAGAAAGCTTAGTGTTAAAAGCCTCGGCATTGTGTTAATTAACAAACACCCTGACAGCCAATTATAAAACAGTATTCAATTCCATTCCACCGGGTGATAATTATCAGTGTCACACTTGTCTTGAACTATTTCATTCATGACCCAACATGACCTTGACCACTGACACTACGACCTTCAGTAGGCTAATCAGTGCAGAAGACAATAGACAGTTTCTGTTCAAGCTGTACCTGGGCCTGAGGTGGTGTAGTGGTTAAGGAACATGGCTACCATGTTAATAGCCTTTAAATTATGGGTTCAAATCCCACGTGCCTCTCTTGTTCTTGTGGGTGACTGGCCCTCATGTGATTTATGTTATAGTTAGCTTTGGACGAAAGCATACTGTAAATATGGACTGAAGACTTTGTTTAGCGCTATAAGCACTATACTATACTGGCACCCGAGGACTTGTCTGAACAGGGAACATTTCACCACCCTGGAGGAGCCAGTGGTGCAGCGGTAGCATCAGAGATCCCCATCCTCAAGGTTGCTGGTTCAATCCCAGCTCTGCCTGCTGACAAAGCACCTGTGGAGGACCTCCATGGACTAAGCAGATGATGATGATGAGGGGGAGAGGAGCAGAACATGGAACTTGAAAGAGGAAGAAATGTGGGGGCTCACTTGGCCCCCGAAGAAATACAGGATAGGTGCAGGGGATTATGAAACCTTTTAGGTGGTCAAACTTTGCAACATGTTGCCTGCCATAATTGGCATTGAGGAACCCAAAACTGACTCTGTTTTACAATGGTCCCTTTCTACATACCCAACAATTACCCAGTTTGGGAAGCTCTCTTCTTTCACTCATCACCTACCCAATGTCTCTTCACACACTTAGTCCTTCTCAAGCTTTGAACCCATATCCTCTAAGTCAGCACACATACTCACACTGCAGACCAGCACTCTTCCACTGAGCCACCTGGTAGTTGGGGAAGGTGGTTGTATCAAGTCTAGTTGAGGAGGATATCAATATCAAGTCTAGTTGATGAGACTGGCTATATCAGGTCTGGTTGAGGAGACTGGCTGTATCAAGTGTAGTTGGGGAGGCTACAACACTGGTCAACCTTGTTCTAGGAGATCCCAGATCTCAGAGGTTAGGGCCTTTTCTGTTCTAGGTTAGGACACATCATGTCATATCACATCATCTATCATGCCACAGGATGGATCTTTCTAAGTTATCAATGACACACATTACTTTGTCCCAACAAAACACAATCCCTTCCCTCCACTTCAGCATGTCTGAAGTGAGATGTGAACTTCTAACCTTGTGATTTGCAGCTCTGCTCTCTTCCACTGGACCAACTAATCCTAATAGTGCCTACTCGTAACTCTAAGAGTTTGTCTGGTTTCTCTTTTCAGTCATTATATTTGTCTCTGTGTT
>JAODXP020000021.1:36792864-36805364 GCA_027497455.2 Sardinella longiceps | reverse complement strand
AACTCTCCAACTACCTCGAGTAAAGATACACGAGTACACACACACACACACACACACACACACACACACACACACACACACACACACCCTCGAGTAAGACACACACACACACACACACACCACACACACACACACACACACACACACACTCGAGTAAGACACACACACACACACACACACACACACACACACACACACACACACACACACCACTCGAGTAAGCACACACACACACACACACACACACACACACACACACACACACACACACACACACACACACACACCTTCAGTGTGTCCCATTTCTGCTACCTACTCTACAAGAACCAGCAACTCTGCAACTCCCTCGAGTAAGAGATACACACACACACACCTTTTATGTAGATCTTGCTTATATTTGTCCCTTCTCTCTCTCCGTAGGGACATCGAGATCTTTGCCCTCTTTGTGTCCTGCATGTGCCACGATCTAGATCACCGCGGCACAAACAACTCCTTCCAGGTCGCTTCGGTACGCATGCGTGCACACACACACACACACACACACACACACACACACACACACACACACACACACACACACACACAGCCTCTTGATTGCACGCACGCACACACACACACCCACACAGAGAGTTTAATTCTGCAGAAACAGACAAGCAGCTTGAGTATCAGTAGCCTAGTAGTTGCTATTATACAGTAACACTATCACTGCAAACCTGAGAGAGTGTATGTGTGTGTGTGTGTGTGTGTGACAGAGAGAGACGTGTGCGTGTGTGTGTGTGAGATTGCATTTGGGTGTGTGTAAGAGACAGAAACCACAGACCGTGAGTGAAATAGTACAGTGTGTGTTTGAGTGAGTGAGTGAGACAAAGGTGTGTGTGTGTGAGTGGGTGTGTGTGTGTGTGTGTGTGTGTGTGTGTGTGTGTGTGTGATTGCATTTGAGTGTGTGTAAGAGAGACAGAAACCACAGACCGTGAGTGAAAGAGTGCAGTGTGTGTATTTGAGTGAGTGAGACAAAGGTGTGTGTGTGTGTGTGTTTGAGTGAGTGAGTGAGACAGCAGTGTGTGTGTATTTGAGTGGGTGAGCGAGACAAAGGTGTGTGTGTGTGTGTGTGTGTGTGTGTGTGTTTGAGTGAGTGAGTGAGACAGCAGTGTTGTGTATTTGAGTGAGTGAGCGACACAACGGTGTGTGTGTGTAAGGTGTGTGTGTGTGTGTGTGTGTGTGTGAGGATGTATATTTGTATTGAATGCCTGACTGATTCTGCTGTTTTATTGTCTCTTGCTGCTCTCAGCAATCTGTTCTAGCTGCCCTCTACAGCTCAGAGGGATCAGTAATGGAGGTGGGTACACACACACACACACACACACACACACACACACACACACACAGCCCCTTGATTGTGTGCACACACACACACACACACACACACACACACACCCCTTGATTGTGTGCACACACACACACACACACAGCCCCTTGATTGTGCGCGCACACACACACACACACTGACAGTCTCCCAGTTACACAGACACACATATCTGCATGTGACTCTGGCTCCCTCCAGTGGTGGTATGAAGAAAGTAGCTGTAATTGCAGACACACACTCACACACACAACCACACACACACACACACACGCATGACTCTGGCTCCCTCTAGTGGTGATATGAAGATAGTATCTGTGAGCTGTTAAAGGAGAAATCCAGTAAAGTGTAAATCAATCCATAGCCCTGTTGTTCAAACTCACCAAGTGCTGTAGGTAGGACAAAGAATAACACAATTTGAAACAACATAGACTGCGCAGTGAACCGACAACTAACACATATGGGGCATAACAGTTACCTTCAGTTTAATGTGATTATGCCCCATTTACTAGTATGAAACTGCATTAGTCATGGGTTTGATATGCAGTCTATGTTACATCAATGGATTGTCAGAGGTGTTAACTCTCCTTCTCCACCTCTTCTTTCCCCTCCCCTTCTTCTATCTTCTCATTATCCTCCTCCTCCCCCTCTTCCTCCTCCTCCTTTTCCTCCCCTCTTCTTTCTCCTTCTCCCCCTCTTCCTCTCCTCTTCTTTCTCCTTCTCTTTCTACTCTTCTATCTTCTCATTATCATCCTCCTCCTCTTCCTCTTCGTCTTCATCCTCCTCCTCTTCCTTCCCTTCTCCTCTTCTTTCTCCTTCTCCCCCTCTTCCTCTCCTCTTCCATCTCCTGATTATAATCCTCCTGTTCCTGCTCTTCCTTCGTTCCTCTCCTCCTCCTCCCTCTCCTCTTCTTCTTCCCTTCTTCCTCTTCCCTTCTTCCTCCTCTTCCTCAGCGACACCACTTCGCCCAAGCCATCGCCATCCTCAACACCCAGGGGTGCAACATCTTCGACAAGTTCTCCAGAAAGGTTTCTAAGCAACACTTTGGCCAATCACACGCCATTATTCTCCTGTAGGGCGCTGACATCACTAAATCTACCTGTCTCTTTATCCCTCCTACTCTTTCTCTCTGTCCCTCGCTCTTTTTATCCCTCCCTCTTTCTCTCTCTCTCCTCCCCACTCTTCTCTCTCTGTCCCTCGCTCTTTCTCCCTCCCTCTCTCTTTCTCTCTCTTTTCAACCCCTCCCACTCTTTCTCTCTGTCCCTCGCTCTTTTTCTACCTCCCTCTTTCTCTCTCTCTCTCTTCATCCCTCCCACTCTTTCTCTCTGTCCCTCGCTCTTTCAACCCCTCCCTCTCTTTCTCTGTCTCTCACTTTTATCCCTCCCTCTCTCTCTTTCTCCATCCCTCTCTCTCTTTTTCTCGCTCTTTTTATCCCTCCCTCTCTCCTCCCTCTTTCTCTGTCTCTCTCTCATCCCTCCCTCCCTCTCTCTCTCTCTCTCTCTCCCTCTCTTCATCCCTCCCACTCTTTCTCTCTGTCCCTCGCTTTTTATCCCCCTCTCTCTCTCTCTCTCTGGTTGCCAGGACTACCAGCGGATGCTGGATCTGATGCGTGACATCATCTTGGCCACAGACCTGGCGCATCACCTGCGCATCTTCAAAGATCTGCAGAGAATGGCTAATGGTGAGGAGTGTGTGTGTGTGTGTGTGTGTGTGAAATAGACTGATCCTTGTGTTTCCTCCCTGTAGTGGGCTATAACCCTAAAGGTGCCTACAGACCAAAGATCTGCGACGAGACGGGCTGCGACGTTCTAAAACCTGGACGTTCTAAAAATCCAAAACTGCGATTAGACATGTTAACTCTTTTGCAACGGCTTGCAACTGCCTGCAACAACCTGCAACAATTGATTCATACCGCCGCAACTACTCTCTAAAACCGCTTCATCTCATTGCGGATCTTCAGTCTGAATTGGCCTTAAGAATCAGACTCACTTCCTTATAGTAATGTATTTCACACCTGAACATTCCGAGATTCTAAACCATTCCATGGTAGTAAATCTGAACACTGAAATGCATTGAATTTATCCCCCTTTTTGACTTGAAAAAAATGGGTAGTAACATTCAAAACATGTCTAAATTTACTTTCTTTTTTTCCAAGTCAGAAAGTTCAGATAAATTCAATGAATTTCAATGATATAATATTCAGTTTACTACCATGGAATGTTGGAGTCTTACCGTAATACCCTACCATAATACCCCTAATAGACTGACCGACCCCCTGTGTTTTTTACCATAATACCCCTAATAGACTGATCCCGGTTCTTACCGTAATACCCTTAATAGACTCACCCTTGTGTTTTCTCCCTGCAGTAAGACCCCTAATAACTGACCCCTGTGTTTCTTACAGTATTACCCCTATGAGACTGACCCCTGTGTTACCTACCATAATACCCCTAATAGACTGACCCCCGTGTTTCCTACCATAATACCCCTAATAGTCTGATCCCAGTGTTCTCCTCTGCAGTAATACCCCTAATAACAGACCCCTGTCTTTTCTTACAGTAATACCCCTAATAACTGACCCCTGTCTTTTCTTACAGTAATACCCCTAATAGACTGACCCCTGTGTTACCTACCATAATACCCCTAATAGACTGACACCTGTGTTTCTTACAGTATTACCCCTAAGAGACTGACCCCAGTCTTACAGTATTACCCCTAATAGACTGACCCCTGTGTTTCTTACAGTAATACCCCTAATAGACTGACCCCTGTGTTTCTTACAGTAATACCCCTAATAGACTGACCTCTGTGTTTCTCCCTGTAGTGGGCTATAACCCTAAGAATAGGACTCACCGTAGTCTGCTGCTGTGCCTACTGATGACATCATGCGACCTCTCCGACCAGACCAAGGGCTGGAAGACCACGCGCAAGATAGCGGTGTGTTTACTGACATTATAACACACACACACACACACACACACACACACACACACACACACACACAGGTGACCTCCTCCGACCAGACCAAGGGCTGGAAGACCACGCGCAAGATAGCGGTGTGTTTACTGACATAATGATAACCAACAAACACACACACACACACACACACACACACACACACACACACACCACACCGGTGACCTCTCCGACCAGACCAAGGGCTGGAAGACCACGCGCAAGATAGCGGTGTGTTTACTGACATAATGATACACACACACACACACACACACACACACACACACACACACACACACACACACACACACACAATGACATCATCACAGACCAAGACTGGATCGATCCACTCAAGATATGCGTCTAGAATAATAATACATACACTCGACAATAAAACGGCGAATCCCGTAAATAAAGTGCTACACTCGCTAGCTATGACACATATACACACACACACACACACACACACACACACACACACACACACGTATCTCACAGACCAAATAAAATGTCAAATACTGAAATACATGGTCTCAGTCCGTATACCACTACACACATACACATAATAACAACACTGTTTTGAAATAAAATGGTTAAATACTGTAAATAAATGTTCCTACATGTCCGTCTCTCGGCCATTCTCTCTCTCTCTCCATCTCTGTGCAGGAGCTGATCTACAAAGAGTTCTTTTCTCAAGGGGATTTGGTACGTGCGATAACTGTGTGTGTGTGTGGGTGTATGCAATAAGTGTGTGTGTGTGTGTGTGTGTGTGTGTGTGTGTGTGTGTGTGTGTGTGTGTCTGTGTCTGTGTACGCATGCAGTTGATATGTTCCCATGGTCTGTATATGTGATTGTTTCTGAGATACATAGATATCTAATGTGTGTGTGTGTGGAAGGGAGTGTGTATACATACAACTATGATGTATTTGTGTGTGTGTGCGTGTCTGTGTACGCATGCAGTTGATATGTTCCCATGGTCTGTATGTGTGATTGTTTCTGATATGTGTATACGTAGATTTCTAATGTGTGTGTGTGTATACATACATCTATGATGTATTTGTGTGTGTGTGTGTGTGTGTGGGCTGGTGTGCAATCGATATGTTCTGATGGTGTGTATATGTGTATACACATGCATATCTAATGTGTATGTGTGTGTGTGTGTGTGCGCAGGAGAAGGCCATGGGTAATCGTCCCAGTGAGATGATGGACCGGGAGAAGGCCTACATCCCAGAACTACAGATCAGCTTCATGGAACACATCGCCATGCCTATCTACAAGTGAGCTCACACACACACACACACACACACACACAACCACACACACAATCACTGATACATATATACACACACACACTCACACACACACAATGTACACATAACCATGTGATACACACTCACACAGAAATTTACCTACAACCACTGATACACAATTTATTACTACTGACTTACACACACAGACACACAAAACTCTGTCTACATTAACTCTGTCTCTTGTGTGTGTGTGTGTGTGCTGTTGATTTAAAGGAAAATATCAGAGTGAATTCAAGCATAGCCCTGCTGCACGAGAATTCTAACAGCAATATATTTCACATTAAATGAAAGAATTTCGAACAGCATAGACTTAACGCGAATGCGAAACACTTTACATTGAGTCAATGTAACCTCAGATCTTACTTTAGGTTTCCAACAGTCAGGTCCCATTGATTCAGTGTAAAGTGCCTGTTCGCTTCTGCGTTCGCAATTGGTCTATGCTGTACCAAATTATTTTGTTCCACTCGCTAACTAGCGCATTTAGCAAGCTCTTTCAACAGGGCTATGCTTGAATTCACTCCGGTATTTTCCTTTAACACATTAACTCCGTCTAGTATGTGTATGTGTGTGTGTGTGTGTGTGTATGTGGTGTTGATTTAACACATTAACTCTGTCTGGTGTGTGTATGTGTGTGTGTGGTGTTGATTTAACACATTAACTCTGTCTGGTATGTGTGTGTGTGTGTGTGTGTCTGGTGTTGATTTAACACATTAACTCCGTCTGGTGTGTGTATGTGTGTGTGGTGTTGATTTAACACATTAACTCCGTCTGGTGTGTGTGTGTGTGTGTGTGTGGTGTTGATGTAACTCATTAACTCCGTCTGGTATGTGTGTGTGTGTGTGTGTGTGTGTGTGTGTTGTGTTGATTTAACACATTAACTCTGGTGTGTGTGTCCACTAGGCTGCTGCAGGAGTTGCTTCCTGGAGGGGCGGAGCTTTATGAGCGAGTGGCAGCCAATCGTGAGCAGTGGACCAAAGTCTCCCACAAGTTCACCATCCGTGGGTTGCCTAGCAACAACTCCCTGGACTTCCTGGATGAGGAGTACGATCTGATGCAATCCCAGGGTGCATTTGGGGACGACCCCCCCTCTCTCAACGGTTGCCTGGACGACGACCCCACGCGGCACGACAAGTGACATCATGGTGATGTCAGGGGTTATGGAGGTCGTAACCTTGGTGATGCCTGGATGCGTTGCCATAGGGACTCTTCCTGTGGTCTGAAGACGACACTGTCGCCATAACAACAAGCAAGATGATGTCATGACTATCACCTGAAACACACACACACACACACACACACACACACACACACACACACACACGCTTGGACCTAGGCAACATCCTAGCCTTCTATAGAACCTCTCCATATGAGCCATAGGGCTGTGTGTGTGTGTGTCTGATAGAGAGTGAGAGAGTGTGTGTGTGTGACGTAGCTTTGTGACTGGTGTTTACATGAGTGTGTTAATTTCCATTCTGTCAGCAGTGCTCTAGAGGACTCAATCAGAGAGCTTGCAGTCGCTATTGTATGCAATGTGTGTGTGTGTGTGTGTGTGTGTGTGTTTGTGTGTGTGTGCTGTTGCAATGGTCCACTTAACAAACAATATGAAAACATTTCTCAAGACACAACGGCACACACACACACACACACACTTACACACACACACACACACACACACACACACACACACACACACACACACACACACACACACACACACAGTTGTGCATATAAATAAGCAGACCTGAATATTATATAGACAGAAATACCACACACACACAAACACACAGTGTCTGCATAGAAAAAGAAGAACCATTAACAGTGTGTGTGTGTGTGTGTGTGTGTGTGTGTGTTTTGTGAGATCAGTGTGAGATGGATTTGCCTTACCATGTGTGTATTGCCTTTGAAAGAAACTGGACTTGGCTGGGGACACACCATTGTAAATGCATATATATACATATGTGTGTGTGTGTGTGTGTGTGTACACACGAGAGAGAGAGAGACTGCGTGTGACAGAGTACTGTATGTGTGTGTGTGTGTGTATTTTAGAAGTTGAGTTGAAACAGACAATATCTGTACTTGTCAGTGTTTATCAATGAGTAATTTATCATGAACAGTGAACATACGAAAATGTGCACAAACACACACACACACACACACACAGACTTATTACTTTCATTTTCACAAAAAGTCAGGTATGTGCTTTCTACTGTTTGTCCCAAAGCCAGATACTACTTTAAAACACGGACACACACACATTCTCTGCTTCTCTACTGACACACACCTTACAGATGCATCCTCATACATTTAGAGACACACTCTCAAACACACACACACACACACGATGCATTTACCACACAGGTTTACTCAAATGAACACACACACACCCTGCATATAATCACGTGCTGTACAGGCGTGGACACACAAACACACACACACACCCCATACACATTTACCGAGGGCCCACTTGGAAAAGAGGCAACTGCCTCAATGTGACTACCCTAGTAAAAATAAAGGAGAAATAAACCGTATCCATGTGTGGATACACACACACACACACACACCCTGTACGTATTCACATATACCATATCCATGTGTTGACACACACCGTACATGCTCACATATACCGTATCCATGTGCGCGCACACACACACACACACACACACACTCTGTATCCATGTGCGTGCGCGCGCGCACACACACACACACACTGTATCCATGAGTGAATGAGGCACAATAACAGACCACTGCTCACATATGCCGTATCCATGTGCGTGGGCACGCGCATACACACAGACACACACACACACACACACACACACACATTGTATCCACGAGTGAATGAGGCACAATACCAGACCACTGCACACCTGCGGATGTCTCATGTTGATGACATCAGTACTCCACAAGCCATGCTGCCCCGTCTCATGTTGATGATGTCACTGGTGTCTGGCTTTGGGGCTCCTGCGTGCCGTCCCTGCTGGTTGCTATAGCAACTGCATCACTTGATTCTTTCCCTTTTCTCCTCCTGGGGTGGGGTCTGGCTGACGTCCGGGCCCGTCACGGCTGAGCTGCGGTCATGTCTGGACCGAGTTCTGGACTTCTGGCTGAGTTTTGGGATTCTGGTCCAGTACCAGGCCCGACTGTGGTCCAGTTTGGCCTTCGTTGGATTCTGGTCCCGTACCAGGCTAGCCTGATATAGCCCGCCCATAATACTACAGTTTATCCGTATTCATGGTCTGGAGACGGTTTTCTGGGGAGGGTTTAGTCTGTTAACAAACAACCCACAAATCAGCAGGGCTGATTAGGCGAGCTGTCCAATCGTTTCAAACCAGAGCTGAGTGCCCTCCCCCTCCCCATTATGCTACAGGTTAAAGAACCTCCAGACCATGAATAGTATTATGGGCTATGGGCTATGTCAGGCCAGTACCAGGCCCAACTGAGGTCTGGTTTCGCCTAGGTTGGATTCTGGTCCAGTACCAGGCCCAACTGAGGTCTGGTTTCGCCTAGGTTGGATTCTGGTCCAGTACCAGGCCCAACTGAGGTCTGGTTTCGCCTAGGTTGGATTCTGGTCCAGTACCAGGCCCAACTGAGGTCTGGTTTCGCCTAGGTTGGATTCTGGTCCAGTACCAGGCCCAACTGAGGTCTGGTTTCGCCTAGGTTGGATTCTGGTCCAGTACCAGGCCCAACTGAGGTCTGGTTTCGCCTAGGTTGGATTCTGGTCCAGTACCAGGCCCAACTGAGGTCTGGTTTCGCCTAGGTTGGATTCTGGTCCAGTACCAGGCCCAACTGAGGTCTGGTTTCGCCTAGGTTGGATTCTGGTCCAGTACCAGGCCCAACTGAGGTCTGGTTTCGCCTAGGTTGGATTCTGGTCCAGTACCAGGCCCAACTGAGGTCCGGTTTCGCCTAGGTTGGATTCTGGTCCAGTACCAGGCCCAACTGAGGTCCGGTTTCGCCTAGGTTGGATTCTGGTCCAGTACCAGGCCCAACTGAGGTCTGGTTTCGCCTAGGTTGGATTCTGCCTCTGGGCTCAGCTTGTGTCTGCTAGTATTACCATCAGTGCAGTTTCAAACGCTGGCTATTATTACTATTATGATTATGATTATTATTATTATTATTATTATTATTATTATGATTATTATTCTGAAGCTGGTTCTGACTAGTTCTCTGGCTCTGAGTGTCTGTGCAATATGACCCAATATGTGTCTGTGCTCTCCTCTCCTCTCCTCTATCCTCCTCTCCTCTCTTCACCGTGTAAATAAAAACACTTTTTAAAGGAGCAACTGAGTTGCGTCTACTTTTGGTTACCATGTGTGCACCCCCCCCCCCCCCCCCTTTCCCCCTAACACACACACACACACACACACACAGACAGAGAGAGAGCTTACACTCACACATTAATCCGGTTTAAGTGCTTAAAAGGACAATAGAATGAAGATTCCTGTGCAAGGCCCAAGATTCATAAACATAAATCATATGGAAATCAGCCACTAGGAAATGACCACTAAAAATGGGCCAATCAGAGCAAAGCCTAGGTGTAATGTCATTCGTACCAGATCCAATAGAATTCTAGCCTGGGCTCGCTCCTACTTCCTGTGATTGCCAAATATGTGTTGCTTAGGCTACAGGGATCATTTAGGCAGTCTAGTCATAAGTACAATAGGCTGGTGAAATTACACTTTGTCTATTAGTGTTTTTAAAGTTTAATATACCACTTTACAAATACACAAACTGGTAAAAAATAAATACTTTATTTTAAAAGCTCTCAGACAAGGAAGCTGAAATCAGCACCAGTTTACTTTACCCAGACAGGTTTAACATCATTGCTCACGCGCACACACACATACACATACATACATACACACACACACACACACACACACACACACACACACACCTGTAGTTTAGATGGAGTTCCATGCCACTGCTACCTACACCGCCTCCCACCCCGCGCCACACACACACACACACACACACACACACACACACACACACACCATATGCGCACCTACGCAAACATGTACACACACCAGTTTCTACAGGCAGGAAAGGTCAAACACACACAGTGACACACTAAGACACACACACACACACACAAGTAAACAAACACACACACACACACACACACACACACACACACACACAAACACACACATCCATCATGAGTCCCCATCTCCATCGGGAGAGCTCCATGGCTTCCTGACACACTGAGATACACACACACACACACAAACACACACACACATCATGATTCCCCATCTCCATTGATAGAGCTCCATGGCTTCCTGGCTATCCCATAATAATCAGGGATCTCCTTGGAGAGATTGCCATGGTAACAACCATAAACATAACTCCATCCCTACAATGAATTCACAAACACAAATATACACACTCTTGTCTCTGGTGTCCTGTGTGTGTATGTGTGTGTGTTAGTGTGTCTGCAGTGAGCTCTTTGAGCAGACGAAGGCTGTGTATGTTTGTGTGTGTGTGTGTGTGTGTGTGCTAGTGTGTCTCCAGTGAGCTCTGAAATGATAGAATGTCTTTAAGTATGCAAAGTGTGTGTGTATGTGTGTGTATGTGTATGCGACGAGCAGGCGAAGAGTGTGTGTGTGTGTTAGTACGTCTGCAGTGAGCTCTGTAAGGACCGCATGTCTTTGAGCAGGCGAAGGCTGTGTGTGTGTGTGTGTGTGTGTGTGTGTGTGTGTGCTAGTGCGTCTGCAGTGAGCTCTGTAAGGACCGCATGTCTTTGAGCAGGCGAAGGCTGTGTGTGTGTGTGTGTGTGTGTGTGTGTGTGTGTGTGTGTGTGTGCTAGTGCGTCTGCAGTGAGCTCTGTAAGGACCGCATGTCTTTGAGCAGGCGAAGGCTGTCTCGGGATCGCTCTCCTGGTCGTCGTGGAGATTTGGGCTGCTGTGTGCCTCCACTGGTGCTCACCGTGGTAACGACCCGCACCTCCTCCCCCTTCCCCCTCCTCCCCCGACACGCCCTACGCAATCGCTCCACCTGGGGAGAGAGAGAGAGAGGGGGGAGGGAGAGAGGGAGAGAGGGAGGGAGAGAGAGAGAGAGGAGGGAGAAGGAGAGAGGGGGAGGGAGAAAGACATACAAATGAAGTTATTCATGTTTTGAGGGTGTGTGTGTGTGTGTGTGTGTGTGTGTGTGTGTGTGTGCATGTGTGTGTGTGTGTGTACACCTGATCTTGATTGATTGGATATGAGAGACATAACAAATAAAGATCGCAGGAATAACATGTAACAATATAACTTGTAATCATGTGCAATTATGTTGTTGGGGATCACTTTCAAAGCGATAAAAGGCTTATTAGCCAATCAGAAGGCATAGAATTCTAGACATTAATTAACTCGAATGAAGACAGACCTACACTATCGTTCATCAGCGGAAACGTTGTTTCAGCATTCAGTATTTTCTCTACAGTATCCTAGGCCCAGCAGTTTAATAAAATATTCAATGTGAATCTCAACTCAAACAATTTAATCAATACAAAATTAAAGTTTAGGCCTAGTTGCCACCCAAGGGCTTTGATGTCATCCTGTTTGTTATAAGCCTAAAAAAACTCCTTCATAGCTGCCGTCTTTCTCAGACTGTTTCTTGCTTGGTGTGAGAATGAGTAGCTTGTGTGCAAGATTATGAAACGCACTTCTCCGTAATAATTTCATTTAGCCTAGAGACGATCAAATCAGCCATGGCATGCTGTCACAAACGGGTCAATGGGAACGGTCACATCACAGTGCTACAACACAACTCTGTGTGCCGCAAATTACCGAAATCTCAACTTAGCGCTGAGTTTTAGAAGTGACACTTTTTTTTATTAAGTACATATTAAGTATTAAGTACATAATGCCACGTGTTCATTCATAAGTTTG
>JAODXP020000021.1:36775364-36780364 GCA_027497455.2 Sardinella longiceps | reverse complement strand
AAATGCAAAATAATATGCAGGGCAGAACAGGCATAGTGCCATGAGTGTGTGAGTAGTGCTCATGGTGTGTTTGAGTTAGTGTGTGTGTGTGTGTGTGGGTGTTGTACCTCTGCATGGTTCTGTGTATGTGTGTGTGTGTGTGTGTGTGTGTGTGTGTGTGTGTGTGTGTGTGGTACCTCTGCATGGTTCTGTGTGTGTGTGTGTGTGCATGTATGTATGTGTGTGTGTGTGTGTGTGTGTTGTACCTCTGCATGGTTCTGTGTGTGTGTTAGTCTCTGGTACTCCTGTTCCAGCATGTCCAGCTTCTCCAGTTTCTGACGAACTTCCTCCTGTTCCACCCCTCCAGTCTTCTCCAACGACACCTGTGTGTGTGTGTGTGTGTGTGTGTGTGTGTGTGTGTGTGTGTGTGTGTGTGTGTGTGTGTGTGTGTGAGAGAGTGAGTGAGTGTGTGTGTGTGTGTTTGTTTGTGTGTGAGTGTATGTGTGTGCGTGTGTCAGTGCGTGTGTGTCAGTGTATATATGTGTGTGTGTGTGTGTGTGTGTGTGTGTGTGTGTGTGTGTGTGTGTGTGTGTGTGTGTGTGTGCGTGTGTGAGTAAAAAAGAGAAAGACAGACTGAGTGTATGTGAGGTACTTTTCCACACGGATATTACCTATTATATACCTCCCCCCTAGTTTGAGCCATGTTTGAGCCTCTGGCACCTGCTCATTGTTGCTTGCAAACATTTTTTACTTTCAGTACTTGAAGAACAGGTCATCTAAATTTCAACTAGTAATCATTGTCTAGGCATGGTGAAAATTACAGGCTTATCCATTGAAATTCCTTTAATTGGTGAGGCCTAATATAGAGAGATGCAAAAAGGCTCATTTGCCTTTAAAAGGTATATTTGAAGAAAATTGTTTGAGGTAGAGCTTTGATATTTGGCAAGGTTACATTTCTCAAATGTGAATTTTTTTCAATGAAATCCATGACATGAACTGGGAAAATTTCTGAAAATTGGGTGAGTTGGCGTGGAATGACCCACAGAGGAGAGATGGGACACCTACCAACAGCTTGAGCTGATTTCTGAGGCTTGTTCACTGATGAAAATGTTCAATGCTTGTTTAATTATTAAAATGACTTTCACAATTCCAAACAGTCCAGCAGTGGCCTGTTCCTCTGTGCCAAAGTGTGCTCCGCTAGCAAGCTCAAGTGGTCCATGAGGGGATTTCCAAAAAATATGTGAATTTAGAATGTTGTGTTTCTCACTAACATTATTTGAAGGCCAAAGATGAGTTATTCACTGAATACTATGAGGAAGGCCTGTAATTGTACTTAAAACTTTAGGCTATCTGAATTTGATGAGCCTATAAATGTCCGCTGGTTTAAGGTTAAAGGGTAGCAGCCTCGGAAGACGGGCCGTGACGTAAGTGGTCCCTGAAAAGCTTTTGAGGAAATTGGTCCTCGGTCTGAAAAAGTTTGAGAGACATTGCTGGTGGACCAGTACATATCAGAAGCCTCAAGAGGGCGACAGACAGACGGCATATGGACTTGGATAGATTTTTTATTTTTTGCTTTGCCTCTCTCTCTGTTAGAGACTTCCTTATAGCCTTACAGCCATTGCAGGGGTCACTACTTAGAACCGTTCTATTTACATCAACTCACTTCAGTACCACAGAGTTCGTTTGAATTGCCACCAGTCATCCAGTGTGTGTGTGTGTGTGTGTGTGTGTGTGTGTGTGTGTGTACCTGGTGCTTGAGTAAAGACGTTCTGGAAGTTTCTGCGTTGCGGACCATCTTTTTCATGTACTCCAGCTGTTTCTCCAGCAAACGACACCGAGATTCTGCAGCAGCCAGCTGACACTCCAGCTCTGAGACACACACAAGAGAGAGAGAGTGTGTGTGTGTGTGTGTGTGTGTGTGTGTGTGTGTGTGTGTGTGTGTGTGTGGGCCAGCTGACACTCCAGCTCTGAGACACACACAAGAGAGAGAGAGAGAGAGAGAGAGAGAGAGAGAGTGTGTGTGTGTGTGTGTGTGCCAGCTGACACTCCAGCTCTGAGACACACACAAGAGAGAGAGAGAGAGAGAGAGAGAGTGTGTGTGTGTGTGTGTTTGCCGGCTGACACTCCAAGTCTGAGACACACACACACACACACGAGCAGAGAGAGAGAGAGAGAGAGAGAGAGAGAGAGAGAGAGAGAGAGAGAGAGAGAGAGAGAGAGAGAGAGAGAGAGAGAGTGTGTGTGTGTGTGTGTGTGTGTGTGTGTGTGTGTGTGTGTGTGTGAGCTGACACTCCAACTATGAGGCATACGAGAGAGAGAGAGAGAGAGAGAGAGAGAGAGAGAGAGAGAGAGAGAGAGAGAGAGTGTGTGTGTGTGTGTGTGTGTGTGTGTGTGTGTTTGCCAGCTCTGAGATGCACACAAGAGAGTGAGTGTGTGTGTGTGCCAGCTAATACTCCAACAAGAAAGAGAGAGAGTGTGTGCCAGG
The DNA here is from genome assembly GCA_027497455.2 of Sardinella longiceps. NCBI lineage: Eukaryota > Metazoa > Chordata > Actinopteri > Clupeiformes > Clupeidae > Sardinella > Sardinella longiceps. The sequence goes on along the minus strand of JAODXP020000021.1, from coordinate 36,777,900 downwards.
TAACACTCCAGCTCTGAGAGGCACACAAGAGAGAGAGAGTGTGTGTTATCTGTGTTGAGTTGCTGTGTGTGTGTGTGTGTGTGTGTGTGTGTGAGTGTATTACCTGTACTGGTGTGTGTGTGTTATCTGTGTTGAGTTGCCGTGTGTGTGTGTGTGTGTGTGTGTGTGTGTGTGTGTGTGTATTACCTGTGCTGGTGTGTGTGTGTGTGTTGTCTGTGTTGAGTTGTCGTATGTTCTGTTGGGCTTGAGTTCTCTCCAGCTCCAGTCGACGGATCTTCTCCTGCAGGTTCCTCAGAGCAGACAGGATTGCTGCAACACACACACACACACACACACACACACACACACACACACGTATGTAAATCATGTATGTAAAAATCACACGCAATAATGTAAGCTGGAGAAGTAAACTACATCCATGTCCACCCAGGGCTGTGTGTGTGTGTGTGTGTGTGTGTTTGTTTGTGGACACCATATACGCTGATGCTACACAGCTGTGTGTGTGTGTGTGTACACCATATACACTGCAACTAAACAGTTGTGTGTGTGAATGTATGTGTGTGTGTGTGTGAGTGTGTGTGGGCAGGCAACCTGTACACAGGCATTCAGTGTGTGTGTGTGTGATTGTGTGTGTGTGCATGTGCATGCAGGCGTCCTGCACGGCATTTGCAGGAGGGCAGCACCTTACAAAAAATGCACATCTTTACGCATACTGTACCACACACACACACACACACACACACATTCATTATTCAGGAGGCATCATAATAACCAGTGAAGCTAATCTCTCATCCGTCTCATCTTTTCTTTCTCTTTCTCCATCACCCCTTCTCTCTCTCTCTGCCACTCTACCCTTCATCCCTCTCTTTCTCTCTCCCTCCCTCCTTCTCTCTCTCTCTCCTTCTCTCTCTCTCTCTCTTTCTCTCTCGCTCCTTTTCGCTCTCTATCCTTCTCTCTCTCCCTTCCTCCCTTTTCGCTCTCTATATCCTTCTCTATCCCTCCCCCTCTCTCTCTCTCTCTCTCTCTCTCTCTCTCTCTCTCTCTCTCTCTCTCTCTCTCTCTCTCTCTCTCTCTCTCTCTCTCTCTCTCTCTCGTGGAGGGCTATCAGGTGTCTTGTAGTGTATGTTGGGCCACCAAAGGGCTCCTGCATGCAATATTTAACACCCTACACACACACACACACACACACACACACACACACACACACACACACACACACACTACACACACACACTACACACACACACTACACACACACACTACACACACACACACACACACACACACACACCTAAAGTTGGAACATACGGCTCCCTAGACCCACATATACAAGTCATTTAACTCTTATTGTGGAACCTACAGCTCCTTATCCAAACACACACACACACACACACACACACACACACACACACACACCTCTAAAGGGCATCTCTACATACACACAGCCTTTCTGAAACATTGAGTGTCATCATCAGAGACAAATTTGAGGAGTGTGAAGTGCTTAGAGTCAGAGTTAACAGGCCTATCAATAAGAGTGTTTCCAGTCTGTGCTGACCAAGTTCCCTCCCTAACAGGGTCCCCAAGGGGATGTTTGGAAAAGGCCAGAGAGCTTATGAAGGAAGACTCTGATTGGATAATAACAGCACACTGGTTCTGTGAGAGACAACTCTGATTGGCTGATAACAGCACAATGGTTCTGTGAGGGAAAACTCCTATTGGATAATAACAGCACACTGGTTCTGTGAGAGACAACTCTGATTGGCTGATAACAGCACACTGGTTCTGTGAGGGAAGACTCCTATTGGCTAATAACAGTACACTGGTTCTGTGAGAGACAACTCTGATTGGCTGATACAGTCATATGAAGGCTGTGATAGGCTCACCTGTGCTGCTGCTCTCAGGGAAGGCTGTGATTGGCCGGGGGCTGGCAGGGAGGCGGGTGTTGAGGAGAGGTCGGCTGGAGGGGTACTCTGCGTATGATGGCAAAGACACGGAGTCCGACGCCACGTGACCTTTGACCCCCGCAACTCCCTCCATATCCTGTGGAGGACAGACACAATATCAACATTAATATTAACATTAACTTTCTCAATTACAACGTCCTGCTCTCACACTATCACACACTCACAAACACACACACAATATCACACACTCACAAACACACACACAATCACAGACGCAATATCAACATTGATATTAACTTTCCTAATTACAACATCCTACTCTTACGCTCTATCACACACACAGCATGCTTATGTGTGTGTGTGTGTGTGTGTGTGTGTGTGTGTGTGTGCATGTGTATGTGAGTACACGGCTGAACTAAGCATTAACGCTTAACTCACACACACACACACACACACACACACACACACACACACACACACACACACACACACACACAGTTTCTGAAATGGAACCTTTCAATGAAAAGAATGTGTGCTTTGGCTAGAATCTGTACACAAATTGAAATGAAGACTTTTACTTGTAAAATCAGTTGGATATTTAGTCAAATGAAGGGGGAGGGAGGAGTGGGGGA
>JAODXP020000021.1:36712864-36770364 GCA_027497455.2 Sardinella longiceps | reverse complement strand
TTGTTGCTGTTTGCTGAGAGCTGTCGGCAGGCACAGTGTGAGACCAAGAGACAGTGGTCAGTGGTGACATCAGCTTATTTATAGTGTATCTGGCCCCGTGTCTGCTTGGGAAGATGAAGAAGCTGTTTGTTTGTTTTTTATCCCCAACAGCACCTTCCAGGTAGCCTGGCTAATAAGCCAACTGTTGACTCTGTCATACAGTCTGGAACAATGCAACTGAAATAGGTTTCTGTTTGGATATGACATTCTATCACCTGGCTCTCACACTTCCAACTTCCGCGTTCAGCAGTAACAGATCTGTAGCTAATTCCAATTTATTTTGACATCGTGGCGGCAATAAGTCCTCAAGATCATGGATGTTAATGTCATGTACAAATTTTGTAAAGGTAAATCGAAAGTAGGGGGGAGAATAACGAACGCGTTCAGGCAAGTTCAGAGACATTGCTCTAAACCAGGGGTCTCAAACTCAAATGAGCCGGGGGCCACTACGGTCAACACTGTCTGACTGGAGGGCCACCTCGGGTCAATTGTAATTTTATTTTATTATTATTTTTTTTATATACGTTTATTTAACAGGGATCTCCACATTTCCTTTGCAATCATTATTATGTATTCATTTTAATCTAAAGATGTGATATTCAATATTAGGCCTATGCCTCATCATTGAATGCATACTAGAACAAATATCTTTTCATTTATAAATATAGGAGATTGTCTTGAATCTGGTAATATGAGAGTCATGATAAAGGTATTCTGTATATGCAATTTGCATCAATATATGTGCTGACAATATTTTATTAATGATGATATGTTATGAATATTAAATATAATTTATTGCTCATTTGGATCTTGAGACAATCCTGACAAACAGTTACTTAAAGTTAGTCCTGACAAACAGGCAGCTAAAAACAACTTTCACTATGGAAGAGAATTAATCTATTTTGTTATGACACTGTTGAAGACAATGCAGAAATCTTATCTGATTTCAAGATCGGATTACTTGGAAACCGCTAATCACAAAGACGACTGCTATGCATTGCTATGCGTTTTGTCATAGTAAAGTTAAGAATCCGTGAGATATTGCACAAAGAACAATGTATGACATAGAAGCAGAATTGTATTGGTGATCATAATTTTAATATCAACGCTAATTTTCTCGCGAAGTGTTCATCGCAGAAACTAACTACTAGTACTGTTGGAAAGGTCAGTTTGTGCAGATTCCAATGATGCCCTTATTATTTCGGTATGATTAAAACTCCGCGAGTAGCGTGACGGAGAAGAACGGGTGCGCCGCCGTCGGGATGTTTGTTCTCTTCAGGGCCGGATTGCATTATAATTTTGGCACCAGCTCGCGGGCCGGATCTGGGCCGGGCCCGGGCCGGATTTGGCCCGCGGGCCGGGAGTTTGAGACCCCTGCTCTAAACTGTGTGCTGATTGGCTAAACCGTAAGCGAACCGAAGTAGGCGGGCTGGTCCAGACTAATGTACGGAGGTTAAAAATCTTTTAGTGTAAGTACTGTACGTAGGATGGCGTACAGTAGGATCACAGAAATGACATCACGCATCATTAGCAGGGGCGTTTGCAGCAGAGATATCAAAATGGTTGAAAAACTGGTTTAGCTTGTTTGCATCTGTCTTTCACGCAGAGGTTGTTTCAAAAGTATAGTATTTTGGTTATTTGTCACACGGAAAGCTGGATGTTTTTTAGCATATGTCTGTATATCATAGCTCTCAGCTAAACTCCCAATATGAGAGTTCACAAGTGTTGTCTGTGCATCATTCATATACAGTGTATATCGCACACTACAGCTCTCTGCTAAACTCTCTAATGGCCAATGTTGTGTGTGCATTATTTACATGTATGTATATATTATACATTACTACAGTACTACAGCTCTCTGCTAAACTCTCTAATGGCCAGTGTTGTGTGTGCATTATTTACATGTATGTATATTATGTATATTATACACTACAGTACTCTGCTAAACTCTATAATGACTGTTTATCCTGATTGCTTTGTCCTTTTAGATGGAACTTCAAACATCACAGAAATTACACCTGTCTCTACCAACAGCACCTCACACACACCCACACCTGTCTCAACCAACAGCGCCACACACACACCCACACCTGTCTCAACCAACAGCGCCACACACACACCTGTCTCTACCAGCAGCACCTCACACACACCCACACACACACCTGTCTCTACCAGCAGCACCTCACACACACCCACACACACACCTGTCTCTACCAGCAGCACCTCACACACACCCACACACACACCTGCACCTGTCTCTACCAGCAGCACCTTACACACACCCACACACACACCTGTCTCTACCAGCAGCACCACACACACACCCACACACACACCCACACACACCTGCACCTGTCTCTACCAGCAGCACCTTACACACACCCACACACACACCTGTCTCTATTAGCACCACCTCACCCACACACACACCTGTCTCTACCAACAGCACCTCACACACACCCACACACACACCTGTCTCTACCAGCAGCACCTCACACACACCCACACACACACCTGTTTCTACCAGTAACATGTCACACACACCCACACACACACCTGCCTCAACCAACAGCACCTCACACACACCTGTCTCTACCAGCAGCAGCTCACACACACCCACACACACACCTGCACCTGTCTCTACCAGCAGCAGCTCACATACACCCACACACACACCTGTCTCTACCAGCAGCACCTCACACACACCTGTCTCTACCAGCAGCACCTCACACACACCCACACACACACCTGTCTCTACCAACAGCACCTCACACACACCCACACACACACCTGTCTCTACCAGCAGCACCTTACACACACCCACACACACACCTGTCTCTACCAGCAGCACCTCACACACACCCACACACACACCTGTCTCTACCAGCAGCACCTCACACACACCCACACACACACCTGTCTCTACCAACAGCACCTCACACACACCCCCACACACACCTGTGCCCACCAGCAACACGTCACACACACCCACACCTGCCTCGACCAACAGCACCTCACACACACCCACACACACACCTGTGTCTACCAGCAACACCTCACACACACCCACACCCACACCTGCCTCAACCAACAGCACCTCACACACACCCACACACACACCTGTCTCTACCAGCAGCACCTCACACACACCCTCACACACACCTGTCTCTACCAGCAGCACCTCACACACACCTGCACCTGTCTCTACCAACAGCACCTCACACACACCCACACACACACCTGTCTCTACCAGCAGCACGTCACACACACCCACAAACACACCTGTGTCTACCAGCAGCACCTCACACACACCCACACCTATCTCTACCAGCAGCACCTCACACACACCCCCACACACACCTGTCTCTACCAGCAGCACGTCACACACACCCTCACACACACCTGTCTCTACCAACAGCACCTCACACACACCCACACACACACCTGTCTCTACCAGCAGCACCTCACACACACCCACACACACACCTGTTTCTACCAGTAACATGTCACACACACCCACACACACACCTGCCTCAACCAACAGCACCTCACACACACCTGTCTCTACCAGCAGCAGCTCACACACACCCACACACACACCTGCACCTGTCTCTACCAGCAGCACCTCACACACACCCACACACACACCTGCCTCTCCCAGCAGCATCTCACACACACCCACACACACACCTGCCTCAACCAACAGCACCTCACATACACCTGTCTCTACCAGCAGCACCTCACACACACCCACACACACACCTGTCTCTACCAGCAGCACCTCACACACACCCTCACACACACCTGTCTCTACCAGCAGCACCTTACACACACCCACACCTGTCTCTACCGGCAGCACCTCACACACACCCACACACACACCTGTCTCTACCAACAGCACCTCACACACACCCACACACACACCTGTCTCTACCAGCAGCACCTCACACACACCCACACACACACCTGTCTCTACCAGCAGCACCTCACACACACCCACACACACACCTGTGCCCACCAGCAACACGTCACACACACCCACACCTGCCTCGACCAACAGCACCTCACACACACCTGCCAACAGCACCTCACACACACCCACACACACACCTGTGTCTACCAGCAGCACCTCACACACACCCACACCCACACCTGCCTCAACCAACAGCACCTCACACACACCCACACACACACCTGTCTCTACCAGCAGCACCTCACACACACCCTCACAGACACCTGTCTCTACCAGCAGCACCTCACACACACCTGCACCCGTCTCTACCAACAGCACCTCACACACACCCACACACACACCTGTCTCTACCAGCAGCACCTCACACACACCCACACACACACCTGTCTCTACCAGCAGCACGTCACACACACCCACAAACACACCTGTGTCTACCAGCAGCACCTCACACACACCCATACACACACCTGTGTCTACCGGCAGAACCTCACCTTGTGATGGAACATCCTGTCATCTAGGTGAGTGTGTCTGACTCACAAATTCATGGACTGGGGTTAAAAAATTCTGGGAATTTCATAAGTAACAAATTTTCATGGAAATTCTGAGAATTTATGAGGATTCCGCGGAATTAACAGGAATAAACTTAGAGGTTAACTTCAGTCAATTTCAACAAGAGCTCTACTGCTCAAGCTAATCGAGACTTGCCAATACTGAAGGCGCAAGACATTTGGGTCCAACCATATAAGTTTTCTTGAACAGAAATTTAGCACTTACAACTAACCCATGGGGGGCAGAATTTGAACTGTGTTTTTAACATGTTAACATGCTCCAAATATCACCACAAAAAGTATAAAAACATCAACAGACGTCTACAACATAGCACTGATGACTACAAATAACTAAAAACAGTTTTGTAAACACTGCATACAAACACTGTTTTAAACACTTTGTTACCATTTGTAGTCATAAACACCACAGTGCAGTCTTGTAATGTGTCTAATGATGGTCCATAGCTTTTGGAGAGACATTTGGAGCATGTTAAGTTAATTCTGCCTCCATGGGTTAATTGTAAATGCGGATTCTCTGGTCATGGAAACCTATATGGTTTTGTGCCTTCAGTATTGTCTTGAGTATCTTGTTGAAATTTGACTGAAGTAGTCCTTTAAGATTGGAGACTTACAGGTGATAAAAATAGTCTCTGAGTTAGTATATGTGTTGGTAGGAATTGGGTCCTATGACGCACCACTAATGCCAGGCCTACATTGGATTTACAGCCTTCTCTTCCATACACCCTGTGTACAAATGTATGTGTGTGTGTGTGTGTGTGTGTGTGTGTGTGTGTGTGTGTGTGTGTGTGTGAGTGTGTGTGTGTGTGTGTGTGTGTTGGCTGGTACATCATGTCCGTCCTCAATGTTTTGGAAAAAAAAGTTTCGGATAAACGTCTCCATCTAGTGGTGATGGAGAGTACAGTAACTGCTGACATAAATAAACAAAATAACATCACAGATCTAACAGTACAATGCACAAGATTAATCCTCTAGATCATGGGTGTCTGTCAAACTCATTTTTATCGAGGGCCACATGAGCAGTGGGATTTTCCTCAGAGGGCCGACTTGCCAAATTTACATGCGTGACCACAAACACTGGTGAAATTTCCTCATGTTTCTGACCATCACTAACACAGCCCTAATACGCTCCCACTTTATTTTGTATCCCTTTCCTGTTGGTAAGTAGCTAAGATGCACCTCATAGGGAGTTGCCAGGATTGTGAACTGTTTTTAAACAGGCAACATACACCTACAATTCTTTTCAAGCTTTTTAGGTGGGCCACATGAAAAGGTGTAAATGGCTACATCCGGCCCCCGGGCCTTATGTGTGACAACCCTGTTCTAGATGATGTTTGTCCAGGTGACCTTATACTGTAAGATATAGGCATCGGTCACCCCATAATGAACCATTTAATCATCAAAGTGACTTCGAGGCTGGCAAATTAACAGTAAAACGTTGCCTGGTGTCCCTTCAATAGGGGAGAATTAGCCTTATGCCTCATTGGCATTTGCAATTGGAATTGCAGGTTGAATGGCGTTAATAGGGAGTGCCATGGCTCGCTGTAAACGGGCTCTGGAGAGAGTGAGCAAACAGAACAGACTCCCCACCTAGGCTCACACCTACAGTAGCAGCACGGCCAGGCTACGGCTCCACCCTTGGGCCTGGGGACAGATGGACAGACACACAGACAGACAGCCAATAGATAGCAGTCAAACACAGACCAGGACAGGTTCATCACAATACCGGCAAAGCCGGGCCATGACAATATTGACAACATTGTTTGCAATTATAGAGTTTAGTACAAGACGTTCGTTAGCGCACAGGACCTACCTGTCCTCCAGGTTGCCTTGAGTCAGTGTAACAAATGCTGTATCAACTCCTTATGCAAAAACAATGTTGTCATTGCTCACATTCATGTGTGGAGACCTTGATGATACCATAGGTGAGGTTTCATGTTGTTTTGGTGATTAGGAATTGCGATCATAGCCTTAATATGACTTTAGCAGAGCTCAAGTGAGCATTCCCATTCATAAAGCTTATTGACAAAAATATCTTCCGTCGTACTTAATCTTCCGTCGTACTTAAAAACGTAAGTTTGACTTTAGTAAGCTACGTTAACAAAAATCCCAAAGGATTGCATTTTGACAACAGTCTGACTCTATCCACAGCCCAATCGCCTAAACCACAGAGATGTTTGCCTGTCATACTAGCAATAAGCGGTAAAACTTTATGATAATGGTACACAATTTAGCATTAAATAAGCATTAACAAATGGTTAGCTACTCAATAATAACTAATGTTCCATCATCAGTAAGTGATTATAAATAGGGTATTAATGCTAAGTTCTTAGTTAGTAATGTCATGATTTAACATATTTTGTCACTGTATTTTCCTCATCTGTAAATGATGAAATAATGCTTAGTTTATAATTTGTACATAAACACTTAACATATAACGTAATATATGAAAGAAATAATGCATAATTAATGGCTGAATTCATTATACATTATACATTCATAATACATTTAATGATGAATTAAAATTAAAACAATGTTATCAACCAATTTTGTGTACCCCAAAGTAAAGTCATTCATGATACATCAGTGTATCCTCACCTAGGGCTGGGCCGGTTTGGATTTTTTCTTACCGCGGTCGGTAATCAACAAATTCCCGCGGTTTTGCGATATACCGCTATATTTATGCCTTGTAGGTCAGTCGGGACCAAACAATGTGTGAACTCCTTACCAACGCGATTTGTCTCAAGTTGTCGGGGAACATCTAGCATGTCAGATATTTTGAGAAGTCGTACGCGATTGACAAAGAGCAGTAACCAATCACAGGCATGATTCACCTTTTTTGGGACCAGCCAGCCACATCAACAACAAAGAAAAATGTTGGTTGATTAAAAAAAAAAAAAAGCTAATCTCTAAATTAGCCTACAGTAGACAGTGGATTAGACACTACTACAATTTGTCAAATTTGTCCAAGATGTTTTTGTGTGAAGTGAACAAATGATTACCCTCACTTAATTTTTCATTAGGCTACTGTTAGTAGGCCTAGTTAACCAATTAAACATTTGGCATGAGGTTACAACTTGCTGCGTCTTATGCATTCTGTCTGCTTCATCGTATTGTAGTCCATCAGTAAACATTCCGCTTGGGCTCAGCTTTGAGAAATACATTTCCACATTTTAGGAAGGGTCATCAATGGTAACGCATAAGGTGATGGTGATCTTTCTTTATTATTATCACCACCTCAAACTAAAGCACTGTCATTTCGGAGCTGTTATTTTCTTAAATGAACCGCTGCAATGTTTCAAATGACCTTCTTACACTAGACAACCTTTTTAAACGCGATCAACTTCTACCTAAACCATTTCCAAGCTAAGGCGGCATTTGTCCTCCGATTGCATACAAGCAGAACCCGTTAACTTATTAAAGTTACTCTGATAGCCTACAGGCTCATCAGCGCTGTATTTGTGGGACTCTTTCGCGCTGTATAGGATTTAAAAATGTCAGGTGTGTAAAGGGGTTACCGATGCAGCTTGCGTGTGTGTGAGCAGGAGAGTGAGAGCGGCAGAGATGGCGCCGCTCGAAATATTATTTCAAATAGCGCAGTAGCAGGCCTATAGCCTAGGCTATGTTAAACTAAGAACATTTACTCTGATACAGGCTCATCAGCGCTGCATTTGTGGGACTTTTTCGCGCTGTAGAGGATTTAAAAATGTCAGGTGTGTGAAGGGGGGGCCGGGCCGGGCAGCTTGCGTGTGTGTGAGCAGGAGAGAGAGAGAAGGATCAGGCCGCAGCGAGCTGTAGGCTACTTGGAGAGAGAGAGACCTCTTCTACTGTATCTGGGCATTTCAGAATTGACTTTTTTATTCATTATGTGTTCTCAAAAAGTGTGTTGTCTTTACATCTGAAACCTGAATGAAAAAGGACTGTAGCCTCAGTTTTCAGTCCCCTGTAGTCGCAGTGGAACATGTGTTCTGGCCTTTTGCTTCTTGGTTCTTCAGCAGTCCACCGATTATCTGCCGCTCTTTTGCCAATATATGGTATGGAACCGCCGGAGAACCGAGGAGCAAAAACACCACTCTTATGATATGATGTCATTTCCTGATTCTGTAGTGTTCCTTCCTGTGTCTTGTCTTGTCTGTGCAGGTTTAGATTCTACTGGGACTCTCCCTACTGTCTATCAGAGGTGTCCTCTGAACATCATTGTCCCAGCAGGTGGCGCTGTGAGACTCTCCTGCCTCTCAGACTGCCAGGGGGTGTGTGAGCATAAGAAGGTGGGGGGGAAACCCAAGGAGGCTGTAGGCACGAGTGAGCAGGGGAGACAGTGTCACTCTCAGTCAGGACAAGCCCAGCTTCACATACAGGATGTGAAAAAACAGCATGCAGGCTCCTACTACTGCAGCAATGATGGAGACAGCAGACTCTTTAGTCTACGGATACACACAGGTCAGTGTTACACACACACACACACACACACCCACACACACACACACACACACACACACACACACACACATGCAGGCTCCTACTACTGCAGTAATGATGAAGACAGCAGACTCTTTAGTCTACACATACACACAGGTCAGTGTTACACACACACACACACACACACACACACACACACACACACACACACACACACACACACACACACATGCAGGCTCCTACTACTGCAGTAATGATGGAGACAGCAGACTCTTTAGTCTACACATACACACAGGTCAGTGTTACACACACACACACACACACACACACACACACACACACACACACACATGCAGGCTCCTACTACTGCAGTAATGATGAAGACAGCAGACTCTTTAGTCTACGGATACACACAGGTCAGTGTTACACACACACACACACACACACACACACACACACACACACACACACACACACACACACACTGCAGGCTCCTACTACTGCAGTAATGATGGAGACAGCAGACTCTTTAGTCTACGGATACACACAGGTCAGTGTTACACACACACACACACACACACACACACACACACACACACACACACACACACACACACACATGCAGGCTCCTACTACTGCAGCACTGATGATGGAGACAGCAGACTCTTTAGTCTACAGATACACACAGGTCAGTAATACACACACACACACACACACACACACACACACACATCTGACTCCTACTACTGCAGCAATGACAAAGTCAAGAGGCTCTTTAAACTACAGATCCACACAGGTCAGTAGTACACACACACACACACACACACACACACACACACACACACACACACACACACACACGCAAGCACACATGCACGCACACACACACACAAGTCACTTATGGAGACTGCACATACACACAGGCAGAGGGGGAAAGTAACTAATTACATTTACTCAACTTACTGTAATTAAGAGTTTTTTTGAGTAATGCATATTTTTAAGTAGTTTGTTCAAATAGATATTTTAATTTTACCTTTACCTGAGTACATTGTGACACAAGTATTGCACTTTTGAAACCTCCCAGATTACAGAGTAAAAAATTCAGTGTGGGGAAAAAAACATTTGGCTTGAACTGAGAGTAAATTCAGACTATTTACTGTAGCCTGGATGCTGCTGCCTCTGGTAAATGTTGAGAATAGCCAAGCAACCTGTGGAAGAGATGAATCCAAAAGCAAGGGAGATCCCTGGTCATATCTCACCCAAGGAATGTCGTCAGTCAGTTTTCCATTGCTTCAGTCCAGATCAAATTGAGTCTAGCCAGGGTAAAGGTAGCCTCGAATACAATCAAAAATCTCAAAGCAAATCTCAAAGCAAGTAGGCTATCTTATTCTTATTAACAAATCACCCCATAAGAGAACCAAGATCAGATGGCTGTGATTAACACTTTGGTTGCCAGGTGTTTTTAACAAGCTTTGGCCCAGAGTTGTTTTTTTCTAGAAAAGGAGATATCACCGACAAATTCGGCACTCAACTTATGATGGAGTGTTCTCTGTCAAGTTTCGAGGAGTGACACAAGCCGAATCATGCCTGTGGTGAGACTGCCACCTAGTGACGAACCCGCGAAAAAGGACAACATGACATGACGTGCATTATTTGACACAAATGCTGCAATAGTAATCAAATGCTGCCTTGTGATGTGAAAATGTCCAGACAAAATGTGCAGATCGTGAGTTTTTATGAGTTTCCGATCGTAATTTATTTCAGTTCTATTTATCACAGAGTTCCAAAAATCATATATAACCTGTGTGAGGGTTTCTATTTTCGTAAATTAAAAAAAAAGGCAAAAACGTAACATTACGTTTTTGGCACTCAACGCATGACAAGTTATAACGGCATATAATGTTTCTGGCATTCAAAGTGTTAATGGTATCAAACACTGCTGATAACATCATCCACATGGCTATGATGGAGAGAGTGATCAAAGGTACGGTACATGTCAATCATGCCTCTTCAAACAACGCGATTGGCTACTTTCGCTGCAAGGCAGGACTTCCAGTTTCCATTTTTGCATGACGCTAACCTCCCCTTCCAGTGGAGTGATTTCGTAAGTGCTGCTTCTCCTCCTACAGTCCTAAAGTCCCTGCTCAAGGCACAGAAGGAAATAGAGGCAGAACAAATACACATTTCCCTCCCTAATCCTTCCCTGGCACTGAAATAAGGAGTGAATGGCGTGTGTGTGTGTGTGTGTGTGTGTGTGTGTGTGTGTGTGTGTGTGTGTGTGTGTGCAGATGGTATATGTATACGTAGTTGTGTGTAATGACTATAATGTGTGTGTGTGTGTGTGTGTGTGTGTGTGTGTGTGTGACGTGCATCTGCAGATGGCTGTGTTGCTGACCCCCAGCCCAGGGTGGTGTTTGTGGGTGATGTTGTCCAGACGTTGTCCACCTCCAGTGCCACTGAGTGCCAACTGGCCTGTACTCTCCATGCCACCTGCCAGTTCTTCTCTTTCCTGGGGCCGCACAACACAGACAACAAAGGGAACAAAAGGTACTCAAACACCCGGTGGTAAAAACAGGTTAAGCTTTTTTATTTTCTTTTTTCCCACTAGTTTCAGAAGATTTCCCATTTGACCCACTTCCAGTGTTGCAACATTGAAGCTATTAAGGCTTTTTTTTATCATGTTTAAGAGTCGAACTTCAGTTCAAAAGGAAAATTATGTTGGGAACTGGCTTTTTAAAGAGAACCTATGCAGGATCCAAGGAGCCGGCTTCAGAAAGGAACGATCTTGCACAGACCAAATCGCTACACTCAGAATCATTTTAGAGCAATCAGTGGAGTGGAATGCACCCCTATCAACTTCGTCGATTATGAGAAGGCCTTTGATAGCGTGCACAGGGGAACCCTGTGGAAGCTACTTAGGCACTATGGAATTCCAAGAAAGATCACCAACATCATCAAAAACTCCTACGAAGACATGACATGCAGAGTAGTAGTTCATGGCCAAGGACAACACCTCACAGAAGCCTTCCAGGTTAGAACAGGGGTTAGACAGGGATGCCTACTATCACCCACTCTGTTCCTGCTGGTAATGGACTGGGTGATGAAGACCTCGACAGCAGAACGACGAAATGGGATACAGTGGACTCTGTGGAAACAGCTGGACGACCTGGACTTTGCAGACGACCTTGCACTACTTTCCCAAACCCACCAGCAAATGCAAGATAAGATAAGATAAGATAAGACCACTGCAGTAGCTGACAACTCAGTAAAGGTCGGCCTTAACATCCACAAAGGAAAGACTAAGACCCTGAGAATCAACTCCAATAATCAAACACCTATTGACCTGGAAGGAGAAGCACTGGAAGAAGTGAAAAGTTTCACATATCTGGGTAGCAACATTGACAAACTAGGAGGCACAGATATTGATGTAAAAATGAGAATAGGCAAAGCAAGAGCAGCCTTCAACCAGCTGAGGAACATTTGGAAGTCCAAAAGTATAGCCATAAACACCAAGACCAGACTCTTCAACTCCAATGTGAAGTCAGTTTTACTGTATGGATCCGAAACCTGGAGAACCACAGTGGCAACCACCAAGAAGACCCAGACATTCATCAACAACTGTCTGAGACATATTCTTTGCATCCACTGGCCAGAAACCATCAGCAATGAAGAGCTCTGGCGCAGAACAGGGCAACAACCAGTAGACATAGAAATACTCCAGAGACGTTGGAGATGGATTGGCCACACTCTGCGAAAGCCAACCTCCAACACTACTAGGCAAGCCCTCACATGGAATCCACAAGGAAAGAGGAGGCAAGGCAGACCTAGAAACACATGGCGTCGTGATCTACAGGCAGACTACAAGAGGGCAGGCTACACCTGGGAACAACTGGAGAGACTTGCACAGGACAGAGTTGCCTGGATAAACCTTGTTGGTGGCCTATACCCCAGTAGGGGTAATAGGCGTAAGTAAGTAAGTAAGTAATGCAGGATCCGGTGGCGTCATCCAGTAAGCTAACAACCAAACAAAGCACTTATTAAGCGTTTCTGCCAATAATCCTCCATTTAGAATTGCATAGTCAATGGTGATCGCCGCTAACAAAATGTATCGACAGTTGAATGCGCTGAGAAGTCACAAATCGCGTTGTAATTCAAACAGAAAACTCTGGCTAAGTCACGTGACCTAGCTTGCTTGCTAACCAAAACTTACGATAGCCGGGACGCGCTCCCTGATCTTGCATAGGCGGTATCTGCCTCTAGGAGGGTCGGACAATCTCGTGAAGGGGCTCGTTTTACTCCGGAACATGTCATTTATCAAGTCTAGTGAGTTCTAGGCAATTTACATAAAGGTGTAATGAATAGGAAACGTCGAAATTTTACCTAAATGTTGCATGTGGTGGCTTTAAGTTTGACCACCATTTCTGTTTGTTGTTTGACATGTTAAGTACTGTATTAAAAGTGGTGTGATTGGATGTGGCAGATTCAGACACAGTACAGAACACATGATGCAATAATAGTTGGGAACCACACAACAGAACCCTTGGAGTATAGTGGTCTGAACCCAGCCAAGCTAGCTCTACGGTTACTCAGTATTTCACCAGTTACAACAGAGAACACCGTGGGTGGTGATGGTCATGTTAGGTCGTGATGGTCATGACTTTGACATGTTAGGTCGTGACGGCCATGACTTTGACATATGTTGTGACGGCCATGACTTTGACATATATTGTGATGGTGATGACTTTGACATATGTTGTGATGGTCATGACTTTCACGTTAGGTTGTGATGGTGATGACTTTGACAAATGTTAGGTTGTGATGGTGATGACTGACATATGTTAGGTTGTGATGGTCATGACTTTGACATATGTTCGGTTGTGATGGTCATGACTTTGACAAATGTTAGGTTGTGATGATGATGACTTTGACATATGTAATGCTGTGATGGTCATGCCTTTGACATATGTAATGTTGTGATGAAGAAATTTTCATTTCTGTCCACAGCACCTGCACTCTAATGACCAGAGACTCTGACCAGCTCTTCACTGCTAAGGCCCCTGCAGGAAATACATCAGGGTTCTCCCTCAGGAACTGTTCTGGAACAGGTAAGAACTGGGTTCCCCTTCAGAACTGTCCTGGAACAGGTAAGAACAGGGTTCCCCCTCAGGAACTGTTCTGGAACAGGTAAGAACAGGGTTCCCCCTCAGGAACTGTTAAGACAGGTAAGAAAAGGGTTCCCCTTAGGAACTGTCCTGGAACAGGAAAGAACTGATAGCAATTAGTATGAGACATTACGAGATTTTAAATGTAGCCGAGACTGAGTCAAAACTGTGAGGAAGCAAGGCTGAGTCAATACTGAATATTTGAGGAGTTCAGATGAAGACCATGAAAAAATAATGTTTTCATAACCATGATTTAGTAGGCTTTCACCCCAGTTAATATTTCGGGGTGGGGAACCTTTTTGACATCAAGGGCCACATCAGTTCTGTCACTAGGACTATCGCATTGCTTTAGCTGTTCTCACCTGATTGATTTGTTGTTCTTTTAGGTGGGAGTTTTTCCAATGACACACACACACCGGTCTCCACCAGCAGCACCTCACACACACCCACACACACACCTGCACCTGTCTCTACCAGCAGCACCTCACACACACCCACACACACAATTGTCTCTACTAGCAGCACCTCACACACATCCACACACACACCTGGCTTTACCAGCAGCGATTCACACCCACCCACACACACACTTGCACCTGACTCTACCAGCAGCACCTCACACACACCCACACTCACACCTGTCTCTACCAGCAGCACCTCACACACACCCACACACACACCTGTCCCTAACCACACCTCACACACAACCACACCTGTCTCTACCAGCAGCACCTCACACACACCCACACACACACCTACGTCTACCAGCAGCACTTCACAGACACCTGCACCTGACTCTACCAGCAGCACCTCACACACACCTACACACACACCTGTCTCCCCCTCTCACACTTCCTCCATATCTGTGAGTCCCGCGGCAGTAACAGAAACTTGTGATGGAACATCCTTTCGTCTAGGTGAGTCTTAGACACAAACACAACAACATACAGTAAAAGACAAAAGTTCACCATTTAATTAATTTAACCCCTTTTATTTAAAGTCTCTACAATGTAGATCAATACAAAAGTCATCTAAGTTCTGAGGAAATGTATTTGGAATATGTCAGTGGTCAAAAAACAAATAGATTTGTTTATTTTGTTTACATTTATGATTATTCAAAGAAACCACGTTTTGTTTTAATGACATCTTTGCACACTTCTGGCATGTTTTCAATCAGCTTCATGACAGAGACACCTGAATTTGTGTCCAAACTTTTGTATACTTTTTGTACTGTAAACACAATGAACATATCATAGTATATTATACCACTGCTTGGTCAAATTTCCTATTGTGATGCGCTATTTAGAACGGCATTATTTTTTCAGGTAACTGCACGGCTATGAAGTAGTTCCACTTTTCCGTCCATATTCAGACTTCAAAATGGGCAAACCACATAGCGGAGAAGTGGCAACAGTGGTATAAGCGGGATAATGAACTCCACGGCGTGCAGATATAGAAAAATGATGCGCTTATCGAAGTTATAAGGCAACTCGGCCTTTGGCCTTAGAACGTGCATTATTTTTCTAAATCTGCACGCCGTGTCGTTCATTATCCCTTACTTAATGCTGTGATTAGAAGCACAATGAATGTGTGTGTGTGTTTGTTTGTGTGTGTGTTTGTTTGTGTGTGTTTGTGTGTCTGTGTGTGCGGAATCTCCCTGTAGGTGACCTGCTGTTTGTTAACGTGAATAAATCTTGGCGTGAGGCTCTTCGGTACTGTAGAGAGAAGGGTATGAGGCTGGTCCACATCCTGGACGATGGCACCCAGACCCGACTCACCCAGCTGCTGAGATCCCAGCGGCCCCATGTGCCCATTGCCTGGGTGGGGCTGGAACGCTGCATGATCAACCCCAGTGCACCCTGGGAGTGGGTGGAGACTCCGGTGGAGTATCAGCGTTGGCATGACGACCACCCACGTGACTGCTGCAACTACCACTGTGGCCAGGTGGTGTGGGTGGAGTCAGAGGGAGAATACAGGTGGTGGGACGCCTGCTGCATGGAGGAACGCCCCTTTATCTGTCAGGTGAGCAGTGAGACACGCCCCTTTATCTGTCAGGTGAGCAGTGAGACACGCCCCTTTATCTGTCAGGTGAGCAGTGAGACACGCCCCTTTACATGTTAGGTGAGAAGTGAGACACGCCCCTTTATATGTCCGGTGAGCTGTGAGACACGCCCCTTTTATCTGTCAGGTGAGCAGTGAGACACGCCCCTTTACCTGTCAGGTGAGTAGTTAGACACGCCCCTTTACCTGTCAGGTGAGCAGTTAGACACGCCCCTGAGGGCAACCGAGTGAATCTTGTTCCTTTTTGTCTTCCCAGGACTCTGGAACAGTTGGAGTGAACACAGCTACAAGCTCTGGGACCACACACAACTAGTGGATCATTTCACACACACACACACACACACACACACACACACACACACACACATACATACACACATACACACCACACTAACACACTCACACACCACTGCAAGCTCTGGGGACACACAGAACTAGTGGATCATTACACACACACACACACACACACACATACATACACACACACACACACATACACACACACACACACACACACACAAACATATACACACACACAAGCTATGGGGTCTCACAGAGCTTATGAAACATTTCACAATTCACATCTACATTTTATCTCCATGGTCACACAACATACATGCACACACACACACACACACACACACACACACACACGCACACACACACACACAACACACACACACACACATAAGTTGTTTGATACTGAAGAATACTTTGACTTTAATAATGAATCTTTATAAAGTAATATGAAATGATATTAAGGTCTATTAGCATGTTATGTAATAACACAGTAATATCAAAGCACTTATGTAACCCATAAAACCAGTTAAATAGTTCTTGGTAATCTGTATAGAATTTGCCTTTTTCTGATTTTAATCACCAAAAAAATAAAATAACATTTTATAAACCATTCTGGTGAAGTGTGTGTCTGTGTGTGTGTGTGTGTGTGTGTGTGTGTGTGTGTGTGTGTGTGTGTGTGTGTGTGCTTTGGTATTTTTTTTTGCCCTCAACAGTGCTTTCCAGGCAGCACTACCTTTATGCAGGGTCCCTGCGGGTCCTTAAAAAGTCTTAAAACGTCTTAAATACAATAATCGGTTTTTAAGGCCTAAAAATGTCTTAAATTGCCCGGAATGACTGGAATTTTCCAGAAGAAGGTATTAAATTTATTTGACCGAACGAATGAAACCTCCATCCGGTTATTTTTGACCGTAATTTAAGAAGTGACCAGCGTACCTTTTGGGGGCAGTGAATTGAATAATATCTCCCGGAATCTAGAGCTAGCAAGCCAGATCATACGACGTGAAACATTTACCTCTACATCGCGCATCTTAATATGCGCGCATAGAGAGTGAGCGAGAGGGGCAGAGAGAGAAGGGGTGCCTGACGGAACGGTGTGTGTGTGCGTGCCTCTCATTATGGGCGGGCTTTTAACTCTGTCTGATGAGTCGAGGCAAACTTCAGTTGAGTCAGTAGCTTACGTTAACGTCAACGTCAACGAGATCGTAATGGCAGAGAAAGAGCTAAAGACAAAGATGAAAGGACGGGAGATCATATGTCAAAGATTATTGTGCATGAATGACAGCAGGTAACCTTAAAATTGCCCCTACCTCTACCCACCACCCGACCCTTCGCGATATAAAAACAGCGAACGCATTTAATATTGCGATGTGGTCGCGTGCGCTTATGAGTTCCAAATCTATCAGTTTTTTTTCTATTTAATAACTCGGTGAGTTTTTCTCTCCCAAATGTCATACATATATCATTTGAAAGAACGCCACAAGAGCCACTCATCTATGGTGGTCACTAGTTGCTGTGATAAACGGTTTATCCTACAGATTAATTAATGATTTCGAAGTACTGTAGGCTATTGTGGAAACAGGTAGGCTATGCATGATGAGCCATATCAAATAAGCTGCATTCCAACAGGTAGCAATAACACCACTATACATACCAATAACAGCTGTTTTTAGCCTCCAATTTTAGGCTGAAGTGGTCATTTCAGACAGGCATCCCATGACTGATATGTTGGTCAAAAAATACCCTGTGCTAATTAGGCCACTGATTCAGAAACACAAGGTAGGCTATTGTAGCCCATTTCCTCCAAGGGTTTAGACACACTTTCAATTAAACTATTTAGAATGAATATCAGGGAATTTAGCAAATTGCAAAGAAAAGATTGTCCAAGGCATGTTCCTCATTATTATCCAAAAAGGGTACAAAAGAATAAAAGACTATTTGCATCACATCAAACTGAGAATTCAACAGTAAATGCCATTAAAGTCTAAAATGAAATAAATTTTGGTTCAGTTGTAAGAAATATTACAACCGACTGCCGAATACAACTCAGCCAGGCTGCTATATGACCTCATGGAGCATTCAAATAATGTGCAATGCATTAGATAATTCATTTGATTAATTGCTATGAGAAGCTATCTAGCAACTTGTTAAAATGCACCAGATTGCAGGAAATGGAAACTAATTTTTCCAAAATTTCTTGGGGGAGAACCCCCAAACCCCCTGCTACTTCTCTACACAAATGCATCCCATATTCCTCATTAGTCCACAAGTGCTGCCTTCATTGTTGTTGTGTTAAATGTGTCAGGTCATCTTATGATTCAGAATTTTATATTATGTTATTTCAGTGGTACTGTTGTTGTTTTTTGAGCGGGGGGTGGGGTGGGGGGGGGGGGGGGGGGGGTTGTTGTCGCATACCCCCCAAAAGTGAGTAGTTGCGCCCCTGGTCTTAAATTTTCCATTTAGAGGTCTTGAAAAGGTCTTAAAAGTCTTTAAATTTGTACTTGAAAAATGTGCAGATACCCTGTTTATGGCACTACTCCACTCAGTTTAGGATTAGGATGAGGGTTGAGGGGGTTAGGGTTAGGAATAGGGTAAGGGTTGTGCCTTTTAGGCTGTGCTGCCTGGAAGGTGCCGTTGGGAGCAAAAAACACCATTGAGCGTGTGTGTGTGTGTGTGTTTAACACTGTTGATCTATGATGTATTAATTTCTTTTCACTAATTATAAATGCAAGCATCAGTGGAAAAAAAATGAATGGAAACGTTGCACTGTGACCCAAAAGCATTTGGATGATGGGGTGTGAATGCAAAGAGGTGAGTGTGACTCGAGGCCCCTATAGCGAGCCCCATGCCAGTGGCACAGATGCGACCCCAGGCCCCTATAGCTGGTCCCATGTCAGTGGCATAGAACAGTCTAGTGCAGTCCACAGGCCCCTATAGCCCCATGTCATAGAACAGTCTAGTATAGACCACAGGCCCCTATAGCCCCATGTCAGTGGATCAGAACAGTCTAGTATAGACCACATAACCCTATAGCCCCATGCCAGTGGCATAGAACAGTCTAATGCAGACCACAGGCCCCTATAGCTAGCCCCAGGGCCGGTTCTAAGCATAGATGAACTAGGCAATCGCCTAGGGCAACAAATATCAGGGGGGATCACAATGCATTTATTACTTTTTTCTTCAGTTTTTCACTTCTATTTCTAGAAAAAGGGGCAAAACACAAATTTGGCCTAGGGCGGCACAAAGGCTAGAACCGGCCCTGGCTAGCCCCATGCCAGTGGCACAGAACAATCTAGTGCAGGGTGCCTCAGTGGTGCTTCAGAGGCAAAGCCAGAATTGATTGATTGATTGAATTTATTTAGTCTATTAGATGTTAAAAAAAAACATAGCATGGCAACAGTGACCATCATACATTTTAAAAAAAATAGACAGGGATTAAAACACAAAAAAGCCCTAAGGCTTATTTCCATTGTGGTCCCTAGACCCTAGCTCAGTCCAGAAGATTGCAGATCAGGTGTGGTGTGTAGTATATATTATACTAAATATCTCTAGTGCAGTTCAGGTGTGGTGTGTAGTATACTAAATATCTCTAGTCCAGTGCACTGTGAGCTACAGATCTCTAGTGCAGTTCAGGTGTGGTGTGTAGTATATACTACAGATCTCTAGTGCAGTTCAGGTGTGGTGTGTAGTATATACTAAATATCTCTAGTGCAGTTCAGGTGTGGTGTGTAGTATATACTACAGATCTCTAGTGCAGTTCAGGTGTGGTGTGTAGTATATACTAAATATCTCTAGTGCAGTTCAGGTGTAGTGTATAGTATACTAAATATCTCTAGTACAGTTCAGGTGTGGTGTGTAGTACATACTAAATATCTCTAGTGCAGATCAGGTGTGGTGTGTAGTATATATTATACTAAATATCTCTAGTGCAGTTCAGGTGTGGTGTGTAGTATATACTATATTATTGGTTTTAAAGAATGAGATGAGTCCTGTGTAGGATTAAAATGGCGAAGCCCCTTTACTTAAAACTCACATCTGCACTCTACAGGTATCCAACGGAAAAGCAACGGTTACAACTTAATTGGACATTCAAATTCAAATCAAACTCAGGATTCAAATGACTGCTTTCGTCATGCATATTTACCGTAATTTCCCGACTATTAGCCGCGGCTTATACTTTGATTTTGCTAAATTTCTTCCGCTGTGTGGTTAAAACAGGGGGGCAGTTAATATGGTGTTAATATGATTTTTTTTTAACTTGCATAAAACACTGTCCTGCGGCTTATACACAATGCGGCTAATATGCGGGAAATTACTGTAAACAGAAAATACACAAAAACCATTATAGCATCCAACTTAAAGTGTATTTTCCAACATATACTAAATATCTCTAGTGCAGTTCCTGGGTGGTGTGTAGTATACTGCATATTTCTAGTGCAGTTCAGGTGTGGTGTGTAGAATATATTATACTAAATATCTCTAGTGCAGTTCAGGTGTGGTGTGTAGTATACTAAATATCTCTAGTGCAGTTCAGGTGTAGTGTGTAGTATATACTAAATATCTCTAGTGCAGTTCAGGTGTGATGTGTAGTATACTACAGATCATTAGTGCAGTTCAGGTGTGGTGTGTAGTATATATTAAATATCTCTAGTGCAGTTCAGGTGTGGTGTGTAGTATATATTAAATATCTCTAGGGCAGTTCAGGTGTGGTCAAGCTCAATGTCGCTTTGCATCTATACAATAAAAATATATGACTACAACATGCAAAATACAACAAAAGGATCAAAGTATAAAACCAGTAAAGATACATAGTGTATGTCTGTTGCTTTGTCTCCACCTGCTGGTCAGATAGGATCATGGCAGGTGGCTCAGATAAAAATGCAGATCAAATAAAAAATGAGAACACTGTACAATAGAGAACTCATCAATCAATGACTTAAAAGTGTCTCATGCCACAAGCCCTATATATATATATATGGGCAATTCCACGAAAAAGTAAACCTCACACGGACATACAAATTCTTTAAGAAAACTTCCAATACCATAAAAGTATTGCCTCGATGTAAATAATCATCTGAGCAAAGTTTTTTTTTTGTTTTTTTTTGTTTGCCTATATCCAGCCATGCAGTTTGCATAAGAATATGAACAAAATTGTGAAATACTGCTAGGTTTGCGGAGGTTATGTGGAATTTTGTTCATCAATAATGCATGAAAATGTCACGTCCATAACACTGGAATTGCCCATATATATTCTGGGGGTACTCCCCCAGAAAAAAATTAATATATTAGATGCAATTTCCTGCAATCTGGTGTAGTTTTAACAGCAAATTTTGCCAACAAAAATCAACACTTTTCACATTTTTGTGCCTGCGCATTGAGCCTGCCTCTGACTCACTCTCATTCAGATTGAGATAGATTGACTATTGGTCATTTTGGTCATCAAGTTTTGGATGCCATGGTTTCATACTTGTTGATATAAAACTCGAGCAATAAATTTGTTTTATGTCAATATTTAATTCATATTGGTATACACACCAGAAATAGGCTAGACCTGATTCACTCACAATGTTTACTATTTCAAGCAGTGAATCAATAGGCTTAACTTAGGCTATATCATTAAAACTCATTCTTGACAAGGAGCTGTGTTTGAATTAGCCTAAAGTCACGTAACATTAAGATTACATTAAGATAGCTTGACACATATCCTAAAACTGACTAGATCTGGGGTCTCAAACACAAATGAGCTGGGGGCCACTACGGTCAACATTATCTGACTGGAGGGCCATGTCAGGGATCAATTGTATTCTATTTATTTATTTATGTTTATTTAACAGGGACCTGCACATTTCCTTTACAATTATTTAGCGTGTTTTTTAATCTAAAGATGTGATATTCAATATTAGGCCTATATCTCATCATTGCACGCCTAGCATAGTAGATGTTGTAATGCCTAAGTATTTGTAGACATTACTTATTATGACCACAAGGTGGCACTCTATGACCATATGAGGTACCATGTGGACGATTACTTCCCTCCTGAACTTATAGATTGAAAGCATCAAGGAGGTTATAAACTGGAGACAACGACTAAGTCCCGCCCTCCATAGAACTGAATGGCCGAGGCTAGGCTAGTAAATGCAGCGAATTGACAGTCAACACCATTATGAACACTGTAGCTAACGGACCACGGCCTTGCCCGTGCTGCCCATGCGCAAAGTTCCAAAGTTGGAAATGACGCATGGACTCACGTTGAATCTCTTTGCAAAAACACTAGTCTTTCAGTCCCGACGGTGGTGATAATGCACCTAGTTTGTTTGCCATACAACACGAGGAAGAAAGTTCTGTCGAGAACCTGCCTGTTTTATAGCAATCATGACAGTACACTTTTTTCATAAGCTCCTCAAGAAATAAGCAAAGAGTAACCAGAGATCATGAAATATTGCTTTTACTCTCCCCGGAGAAATAACATTTCGCATGTAACCGCCCACCAACTTTTAAGTGCGTGAGTACTCGTGCCCAGCATGACTCTCGTGCATGCGCTGCCATGGTTCGGATTGTGACTCCATACTTAAACATGGCGATGCTAATGTGCCGCTGCAAATCTGCGTGTTCTTGACCCCCTGGAAAGCATGCTTGCCAAGGATAGACATGCCGGTTCCTAGCTCTGCGAAGCTACTATGTTTTCTCTCAAGTTTTTGAGAGAAAGTTACAATCTCGGCAAATCCTTGTTTTGTGGCTCTTTGTCTACCAAGTTACCACACCAGAGCTTATATACTATATCTTTATCTTCACCAGAGCTTATATACTATATCTTTATCTTCACTAGAGCTTATATACTATATCTTTATCCTCACTAGAGCTTATATCTTTTCACTTTTCACTAGGAGATTGTCTGGAATCTGGTGATATAAGAATCATGAATAATGTTGGATTTTCAACGCTGTGTGTTCTCTATTCCAACAAGTGGAATGGATTCGCGATAGATTAGAAACTGCTGGATAATTTTGTTGTCAAATCTGGGGGGTCCAAACGTGAAACTTTGAAATGTGAGGGGGTCCCGTCCATCCCGTCCCACTCACGTTCTATTACGGTGACGCCTATGGTATTAACAGTACAACAGTACAGTACAGTAGCTTCCGCAAATTAATTATTCTTTCAGGGTTTGATGTGGGATTGCACCAGGAGATGATGAATAGCAACAATATAAATGCAAAGTTTGGCCTTTTCCTATTTTATAAACAAGCACACATAATGATAATAAACCTCTCTGCTTGACCTGTTCTTATTTTATAAACAAACACACATAATGATAATAAACCTCTCTGCTTGACCTGTTCCTATTTTATAAACAAACACACATAATAATAATAATAAACCTCTCTGTTAGTAGCATTGCTTAATTCTCCACTGTTTTATATTTCAATTACAGATATTTGTAATCATATGATAATGAAAAAAACAAATTTATATGAAGTACATCATCAAAATTACCTTTATACTGTGTATCAGTATCTGACATAAAGTCAGAATCAAAAGAAGATATAAACAGTTTCTTCAACTGATGGTGTATGTGCTCAGCCTGTTGCAAACCATTGCACAAAATCACGCAACACAAGACACCTCCATCAGGATTAACCTTCAGGTTACAGCACAACTATGCTGAATACCACAACACAACTACTCACATGTAGGCTAAATACCACAATAGAACTACTCACATGTAGGCTAAATACAACAGAACTACACACAAGTAGGTTAAACACCACTAACACAACTACACAAGTATGCTAAATACCACAACATAACTACAGTAACTACACACAAGTAGGCTTAATACTACAACAGAAATACACACAAGTAGGCTAAATACCATTACACAACTGCACACAAGTAAATATCTTACTAGGAGTGTGACCTGCAAAGACATTGGGCTGCATGTTAGCATATTAAAAGGGCTTTAGCCCAGTCAGTCAGTCAGTCAGTCAGTCATTCATAAAGGTTTTCATTCATTCATTGAGGGCCTGTACTGAATTTTAAGAATACAATATTTAAGCTTATTTGTAAGTTCCATCCTCTTGAAAATGTCAGGGTCTAAGTCAGTGTTTAACACACGGCAAAATAATTATAAAAACGATAATAACGTGTTAACTTGCCTCGCCCTAAAGATAAGATTCACTGGAATGCTATTGGCCAATGTACAGACTGCACACAACCCAATGGTCTAGGACTAGGACTGTTTGCTGTAGAGACAGAAACTCAGTGTGTTGAATTGTCATTTAGGAAATGATTGGGAGTAGATTTGTACAATTCTCTGGCAGAAAAGGCAAAAAATAAATAAACCATGTGTTTAATCAGGATTCTCAGTCATTTGATTCTACTATCCTTTCCTACCACACAATTCCCTATGGTTCATTACTAAGGCTTAGCAAAACAATTTGTTACTGATACGTCTAGATTTCTTGGCTATAAAAATGTTGGTGACAGCAGAGGTAACATTTGGGTCTAACAGTCTTAGTCAGTGTATTTTTTAGCAGCAGAGGTGACCATCCTGGTGAGTCCATTTTTATTTTTTGAGACCTAATTGCAAATACATACTATATTAGGCTATATTATATATCAGTGGTTGGCGGTCCGTTAACGTTAACGCAACACGTTAACGCCAGACTCTTATCTGGGAACACCAGCCCCATTGCTACCTCTCAAAGTAGCTTTTGCCTAAACCTTATACTTTTATTGTATGTCCTCAAAATTAACTCAGGCCATGTTAAATTAATGTTCAATTCAACAATAAAGTAGTATATTGTATGCTAAGCTTAGCCTATTGCTAGGTCTATTCTTGGTTAGGGTTGGCAACTTTAAAAAAAAAAACAAATAAGCAGTTATGGGCAGATGTGAATTAAATGCATCTCAGAAAAGTATAGAGCTTAATCTTGTGCTCAACCTAGCCTATTTTAAAAGTACAAATTGAAACTGAATAAACCAATATTTATGTTTGTGTTATGGGAGCTGCAAGGTGCCATGTCATGCTTGCTCATTGTGTGGATTTATTTCTTATTTTTAAGTTGAGAATTACTGTTGGCACACTGCAAGTTGTGTTACATCCACGACTAAAGGAAACAAAAAATAAAAAAAGTTGAATGCACCCATAAAGTAGGCCTATTGTGTCACATTCCTCCCATCATCTCAGGCAGTAGTAGGTTTAAAAACAGTCATAATTGAATCAAAACTACAAGTACTACATAGTTTTTGATGTAAAACTGGGGGCACAAAAATCATCCATCATCCAAAAATCATCCAAAAATTAGCCATTCTAATCTAGATTAATGTAAATGAAAAAAAAAAAAAAACATAATCTATGACCACCACTATATACATATATATATATATATATATATATATGCTTATATTTATATGAAAATAAATAAATGTTTTGTTTGTTTTTTAATAAGCAAAGATGACCAGCCTAGTGAGTCAGCATCGGATTGTAACTCCTGACGCACCACAGGCAAATTTTACTACAAACCAGCTTTGTTGGTGCTGTTTTGGTAAACAAAAATAAGATTTCAATTTGTTTGATTCAGTTTTGGTATCAACAAATAGCTTTTTCCATAAAAATTTACAAAATAAAAAAAAAAAAAAAAAAAAAAATTGATACACTGATACAAAATGAGGATACAGTATGATTCAGTCCATGTGTGTGTGTGTGTGTGTGTGTGTGTGTGTGTGTGTGTGTGTGTGTAGGTCTTTGCCTTCATATAATATCACATTTGGGTTTTCATATTTTATCCTGAGTAGGACCTTCCAGGAAATATGACAGAATTTGAATCCTGATTTGAATTTAATTTGTTTCAGAGCAACAGCAGTCTTGTGTTCTGGCGACAGCAGCGCAGCAGCTTTCCTCAACTGGCTATTAAACAGCACACACACACACACACACACACACACACACACACACACACACACACACACACACACGATCACAGTGATCCTGTCCGTGGTCAAGTGTCCAACACTGGATCTCAGCTACTCAGTAGAGATGCAGCACAGACAGAGAGGAGACAACAGGAGACGGAGATGGCCTAGCACCCAGCTGTAAGTAGCCCAATACCACTGCACCCAGCTGTAAGTAGCCCAAGACCACTGCACCCAGCTGTAAGTAGCCCAATACCACTGCACCCAGCTGTAAGTAGCCCAATACCACTTCATCCAGCTGTGAATAGCTCAAGACCACTTTAATTTAGCTTGCTAAGAGGCGCTCATCTGTCCTTAAAGAAATAGTTCAGCGTCATTCAGTAGCCCTGTTGTACGAGCTTGTGGGGAGCAGGGAGAAAAATCATTTGGAACAACATAACGAACATGAAGGCAAATGTGAACAAGCAGTTTCCAGTGAAGTAAGAGCTGGTACAACAACTTTGGGTCCTTATCACACCAAATGTCTCCTTTATGAAAACTCAAGTGCTTAAGGACTGTACTTAAGTAGCATTGTCCGATTAGTCCAGTCAATCTAGCGTAAAAAAGTGTAAAAAGACAAAAACAAAAGGCAACAGAAAGGGTTCATAGTTTTTATTGGTCCCAACACCCCCCTGAATCATTATGCTAATTGTCTTCCACAGTAGATGGAGTGGAACATATATATTTCCCCATGTTAAAGGGCAAAGTTGTGCCTAAGTCAGTTGAGTAGAATAGCATTAAATTAAAAAAAAGAAAAAAATAGATATCACCATGAAACTTCTCCAGTTTATTAGTGACATCATAACAAAGAAAAAAATGTATTACAACTTTTGGAGATTTTATGTTTATATTTGCAAATTAGGGATTTATCCATAAAATGTATCATAATCTCCATAACAAAATACACAATCTGAAAATTGGATGAAGCCAGATTAAAAATGTATTGTTTCTTTCTGGACACATAACTGAACATTAGAGAAGAGGCCGTTGCTATGTTTAAGTGGACCCCCACCTCTATAGTGTATGTGTAGCAGGGTAGACTTTTCCTGGCAAAATACCCCATTTTGGGGCCAAGAATAGAAGGAATCGTAAAATCGTTTTTCAGCTTAGATTGTTTCTCTGAGGTGTCCTGAACAACATACTAAAAGTCCTAAGAAATCCTAGTTGAGGAAATGTGTTAAATTCTTGTCAATCCATGGTGTCTATCAATATAGGCCAGAATATGCCTGTGGGGCTATTTTTTCCCTTTAGTCCTATCATTGGGTACAATGACTGTACCCATGAAAAGTAGCACTTGTATAACAAGTTTTTCCTGAAAATTAATTTTAATATGCAAATGAGCTATACAGGTATCGAATAAGCCCAGAATGTTACCATTTATATGGATAGTGAAGAGATGGAGAGGGTGGCACCTGTCTCAATTTATATTATAAATTTAGGATACCCTGTGAGTGTAAATAGACATAGGCTTTGAAATAAGTAGGGGGTGGGATGTGGAAAAAAAATGTCAGTGAAATCCTAAGGGCATAAGCTCTCTGAACATATGGTGTATAGGGTCTAATATATTTCCCCTAAATGTCACCAAAAACAGCCCAATTTGCAAACACAGAATTTCTTCATTCTGGGCTTTAATGTTATGAGGAGGGTGGGGCAAGCCTCACTGTCACACCACGCCATGTTACATCACATCCTGAGGATGTATGCTTTCGGAAAATATATGGGATGTATGGTGAAATTAGTTTCCCCTTCATGCTCCAAAATGTATACTAGTTGTGCATATTTCCCTCGAAAATCCATTTCAATGGTAAATTTACTTTCCTCAACAAAATTTATGTTCCACTACATCTACTGCGGTATACTTTTAGTATAATGTGTTAGACCAATAAAAACGATGAGCCATTTCTGTTGCAATTTTTTTGGCTTTTTACGCAAGATTGATTAGACTAGATGTTTGTACGGAGTATTTGTTTTCATCACAAATTTTAACTGCTCACATTTTATCAGAAATAGCTCTGCTTTTAGCTACATTTTCATTTACAGTCTCTACTTTTGTTTTGGAATAGAAATAAGGTATTATTATTTTTTATTTTATTTAAATTTATTTATACTCCCTAACACCGGGGGTCAATTCCATCATAAACATGGGACAATAAGTGCCATTTGTGTGACAGTATATCCTTGGGTGTAACAAACAGAGGGCACATTGTCATGTTACTATGTAGGTAAAACAGCTTATTCTTTAGATATTCTTTTAGATATTCTTTAGATATTCTCAATATATATATACACCAAATTATAAACCATCACACACACAGCACTATGAAGGACTACAGTATATTCTCATACACATACAGTATATTCTCCTCTCACACACATATATTTTCCTCTCACATACATATATTTTCCTCTCACACACATATATTTTCCTCTCACACACATATATTCTCCTCTCTCACACATATATTTTCCTCTCACATACACACATATTCTCCTCTCACACACACATACAGTATATTCTCCTCTCACATACACACATATTCTCCTCTCACACACACATATATTCTCCTCTCACACACATATATTCTCCTCTCACATACACACATATTCTCCTCTCACACACACATATATTCTCCTCTCACACACACATATATTCTCCTCTCACACATATATTGTTCTCTCACACACATATATTTTCCTCTCATACACATATATTTTCATACTGTACAAAGCCTACATTCAAACTCTCCCAAAGTAATCATCAGGATCAAAACTTCTGTAATGATAGTGTAGTGTATTCTATTGTGTAGTGTACTGATATTCTGTTTTTGTGATCTAAAAATTATCTTATCTTCTTATCTCATCTACGAACGTCTTAGGTTCGTGTAACGCTTTGTAGTGCTTTGATCCATTTTTAGAATTCAGATGAAAATTGGGTTCAAAACATTTTTCAGACAACTCAGATAATCGGTAATTGATGCTGTTTGTGTATTTCATTGATGTTTGACAGTTGCTTTTGAAAGACTGGATAGCTGAATTTGATACCAAAGTAAAAATATTTCAATTTTCCGTAGTTGGACTGAACCATGCGCGCCGGGGGATGTCTTGGTTCAGGTAGCGTCGTCTTTTGTAGAGAGGTGACCCTTGGCTATAAATGAGATGGATGGACTTCAAGTCAGTTCAGGACCTAAACACCTGACAGAACTACTGGCCTACTTGCAGGCTAACCTGTAAACTTTCTAATACAGAAGCCTATGAAGTTGTTGTGATTTAATATGTTCAGCGTGGCCAAGTTGGAACACTTAGCTCTTTGCACTATCAATCAGTAAAGAAAGTGATGCAGAGTGTTGCCTATGCCACTTAGCTGTATTTGGTCACAATATCAGAATAGGCTTAACATTTTAGACCAGGGGTCTCCAACAGGTAGTTCGGGAGCTTCTCACCACCTGGTCGGGGGTCACCGTGTACAGTTACGCTGTAACCATATGCGAAGTTTCGGCTCAGCTGATGTCTGCTTTGCTTTTGACGTAGGCTAGCCAGTCATTCACGAACTTACTCTTATAGCCAAATCTGGTGCACTCTAGCCTGGCACGCCTTGATGTAACACCTTAGGTGTTGCTGACGCTGGTCTGGCCAGCTACTGATCGGGCAGGACTTCTGAATTCCCCAAAACGGGGGAACTGCCCCCCCCCTTGATCGAGAACCAATCAACTTTGAGCTGCTCCAACGGCTCTCAGTCCTGTCCAAGCAATTCCCTTCGCATCACATATGTCAGAGGAAAGAGTGGTGTGATTGGTTTTGCTTCGGCACAGCATTTTCTAACATCGACCAGTAGCAAACCGAGGCATTTGAGGGAGGCAGATCAACCATGCGCTTTGAGAAACTTTGTTATACGGGCTCTTGGTCAGACCAAAGTCTCATAGAGCTTTGAAAGTCGATGGCAATCAGGCTAGGTGCACTCTACCAACTTGAATTCTAATCAGAGAGCATTAAAGCAGGAAATATATCAAGATTTTGTGATTAGGCTGTTATGAAATTTACATTTAGATTTCCTGTGACTCTTTGAGCTACTGTGGTAATTTTTTATGTATAACCACGAAACAGTAGAGACGGCCCGACAAAAAGTAGTTGAGAGACAACTCGAGTTTAATGCAACACAGTTCCGAAACCGGGAGCTCAACAGCTGCAATGCACACAGGCAAGCAGACAAATTCAAACTCCCCGATCGTAGGAGCAGTCAGACATTTATCTGTACACAAATTGCCCCTCATAAAACATATGGACAAACCATAAACATTCCGGACAGACTGAACAAAAACAGGATAGGAAGCGGAACTTTCTTTGGACCTTTTGTGCGTCCTTTTATGACAGTCATTTGGGATGCTGTGACAGCGTGTTTCTCAGGACTAGGTTCCACGACATCTCGGAGCTTGGTCACACAGGTGGACATACAATTGTGCCGATTCCGGACTCAGCTTGTCACGGCTTGTTATTACCTTTTGCCGGTATTAAGGGGCACGGCTGACTAAACATTTTAAAGTCACACTTAGTTAGCTGCGCATTCCTGAAAATTTTCTCACACTACTCAGGTGGCGAGCTCCTGCTGCCTGTTAGAGACCCCGGTTTAAACAAAATTTTATTCCTATATCTTGCCTAGGCATAGGCAACACTCGGCATCACCGTTTCTTCACTAATTGATTGTGCGTAAGGGCGGTGCCGGTGGACGTGTTCCAATTGTAGGCCACGATAAAACATGAAAATATTGAATCATCACTTCATAGGTGTCTATATTAGAAAGTTTACAGGTATGCCTAAGCCTGATGGTGGGCCAGTTATTCTGTCAGGTCTGTACGTCTCGAGCTGACCAAGTCCATCCATCTCATTTATAGCCTACCTGAACCAAGACATCCCCCGGTGCGCATGGTTCAGTCCAACCACGGCGCAGAAATGGAATGTTGAAACATTCTTTTTGGCATCAAATTCAACTATCCACTTTTTCAAAATCAACCGATAAACAAACAACAGTGATATATACAAACAGCACCAATTACCTATTATCTGAGTTGACTGAAAAATGGAAAATTGAAGTTTTGAACCCAATTTTAATCTTTTTCATGTGAATTCTAAAAATGGATCAAAGCACTGCAAAGTGTTACACGGACCGTCTTATGTCTGTGTCAAAATGGATGGAGCTTGAGAAAGAAGTGAAATGTATCTTTTTTTTCCTTATGGGAGTATCTTAGGGAATATCTACCAATCCCAACTACCACTAACATGGATGCAACACTAGGGGAATATCCACTAAGGGCAAATGGATGAAAATAGTCAGTTTAGTGAATGTGATGCAATTAAAACCAGTGGTACAGTAAGAATCAGTATGTAAATGTGGTGCAATAACTTATAAGGGTAACACACACACACACACACACACACACACACACACACACACACACACACACACACACACACACATTCCTTCCAATCTATCTGGGTAATTGGGTATATTGCCATTTAGTGTACATTTCCTTGTTCCCAAAAGAATCCTAATTTTCATGTTCTTTCTCTAGAACTCTCTCTGTGTTCTCTTCATGTTCTCTCTCTAGAACTCTCTCCATGTGAACTCTGTCCATGTGTTCCCCACAGAACCCAGATGATGTTCGTGCTGCTGGTGCTTCTGCTGAGTGACAGAAGAGGCCTCTGCCAGACTCAAGCAGCCAACAGCTCTAATTCAGGTGAATAAAATAGTTCAGTCTATGTGTAGCCGGTGGCGGTCCGCACCGCACACAGGTCTCGAACCCGCCACCCCGCAAGCTACAAACTCCCGGCGTGGGAGTGGAATGCTCTAACCAACTGAGCTAAAAGCCCAAGCTTCTAACTCAGCATGTTAGAAACGCCCATGGAATTGGGTGATGAGGATTTACACACTACCACCGAGCTAGCTGGCCTCCGTTACACATGGCTGTATGGGTCAATGACGTGACGCTCATGTTTTTGCACTTACAGTAGTTTATATAAAGTTACATGGCACTTAGATTAGATATATTTTAAATAGTTACAATTTGAGTGAGAGAAGAGGCCTCTGCTAGACTCAAACTCCAAGTAGAAAAGACCGCTGTAGTTAAAGGAGGAATCCAGAGAGAACCAATCAAAAGCCCCGTTGTTGTTGTTGTTGTTGTTGTTGTTGTTGTTGTTGTTGTTGCTGTTTGCTGAGAACTGAGAGCTGTCGGCAGGCACAGTGTGAGAACAAGAGACAGTGATCAGTGGTGACATCAGCTTGTTTATAGTGTATCTGGCCTAAATGTATGTGTCTGTCTGGGAGATGAAAACCCTCAATGCTGTTTTTTTTTACCCCCAACGGCACCTTCCAGGCAGCACAGGCTAAAATGCTCTACCTATACCTTAACTATAACACCAACCCAGTCACCCCTCATCCTAACTCTAAATTAAAAGGTAAATTAATTGTGTTAATTATTACCTCCTCCAAGGAGGTTTTGTTTTTGGTCGCGTTGGTTTGTCTGTTTGTCTGTCTGTCTGTCTGTCAGCAAGATAACTTGAAAAGTACTGCACGGATTTGAATGAAATTTTCGGACAATGTGTATATTGGGACAAGCAAGAACTGATTCGATTTTGGTGGCGATGGGTGATCCAGAACATGATCTGGAATTTATATTGTGTCTGTGACCACATTGCCTTGGCAGAGGTCTGCGCTCTCTGATCGCTTTTCTAGTTGTTAATTGTGTTCACTTTCCTGGCAGCACGGACTAAAACGCTCTACCTAAACCCTAACTCTAACACTAACCCCCTCAACCCTCATCCTATCCCTAAATTGAGGAGGGTAGTGCCTTGAAAGCAGCGCAGCCTAGAGGCCGTTCACACTGAAAGCAGTTTTCACCTCCAAAAACAAGAGTGCTCTAAAGTAGTGAGCGACAAAAACATGCAAGGTTTAAACTGATTATGTACATCTTGTTGCTATGACAACATGGATTTTGCGAAACCGCTAACTCCCCGACTTAGCTATGACTAGCAGCTAGAAAACGGCCCATTGTTGAAGAAAACGTGACCTCAAAAGTTAAACTATTTTCAACTTTGAGCGCTTTAGTCAAGTTTAGTTGCTTGTGGTTTTTTCACCTTAATTAAAAAGGGGATTAATTGAATTAATTAATTGACTCCAGCTGTACCCTCCAAAAGCATCATGCTGCTGTGCAGTGTAGTGCAATGAGGCACAGTAGACATATTGTATAGATCAGGTGCAGCAGGAGGTTTAGGCAAATCACTAAGCCTGCTGGGACCCAAATCAATGGCACAGATCAGAGCCTGGCTCTGGGACATCGCCACATCAAACAAACAGCTGCTCAGTGGTTACATTTGCATTTGCAGAGCGTGTAACATTTTTTTGCAGTTTACATAGCATCCAAGTGGCTGCTGTTTTGCCATGTCGGTCTGTGTTGCACGACATTAGTTCTTTCTCCCAGCTAACAGAACTCTGAGGGCCAGCAGCAGAGAGTGAACAACAAAATTCAAGGCAATGTTTATAAAGGTACAATGAATAGGAAACGTGGAGATTTTACCTAAATGTTGCAAGTGGGGCTTTAATAAATAGGAAACGTGAGATTGTATATAAATCTTGTGGGGCATTAATGTGAGACAGAGGGAGGAGCTGTTTGTGCATCCAGCGGACTGGGAAGGTGTCTGATTGGTCATCACAGAGATGACATCACAGAAGTGACATCACACAGTCAATAGTAGGGGCGTTTGCAGCAGAGCCTTCAAAATGGTTGAAAAACTGGTTTAGCTGGTTTGTGTAATGGATTCCAGTAGCTCCACTAGCTTGGTGGCAGTACATGTAAATCTTCATCACCCAATTCCTTGGGCACTTGTAATGGATGAGTAAGAAGCTTACTGGGGCTTTTGGCTCAGTGGTTAGAGCACCCCACTCCCATGCCGGGAGTTTGTAGCTTGCGGGGTGGCGGGTTCGAGACCTTAGTGCGGTGCGAACCGCCACGGCTACATTTCCATCTCTCTTTCACGCACAGATTGTTTGAAAAGTATACTTGTAGTATTTTAATAGGCCTACGTATCCTTGGGTAGTTTTCAATGTGTATATGGAAAGCTGAATGCTTTTTAGCGTATGTCTGTATATCAGCTCTCAGCTAAAGTCTCTCAGTATGAGAGTTCACCAGTGTTGACTGTGCATCATTCATATACAGTGTATATCGTTTACTACAGCTATCTGCTAAACCCTCTAATGGCCAATGTTGTCTGTGCATTATCTCCCTTCAGAACGCCATTCTCTTCTCTGATTGGCTGCTAGGTGGCCATTAATTCCAGATAACCGGCTACTTTGGAAGTAGTTCCAAAAAATAACTCATCTAATAACTGATTAACGTTCCATATGAATGCATTTCAGAATGGTAACTATAACAACAATAAGCAACCTGGTAGACCTACTTTCAACTGAAAGTAGTACCCAAACCGAACAGGTTAGCTTCTTTTAAATTTGAGTTGCATATTTATATTTTACGTTTTATACGCTTCTTCAAATATACGAGAGATAGATAGAAACGGGAGATAAGCGGGATAACGACCTCCGAGGTGTCCTGTTATTCATTTATAATTGTCTCGGCGGAATAACTCCGTCTCCGCGCTGCGCGCGTCACCAGAGTTCTAGATTCCGCCTCGACAATTAGAAATGAATAACTGGACACCTCGTCGGCCGTTATCCCTTACTTACTTACATGTATGTATATTATACATTAGTACTACAATACTACAGTACTACAGCTCTCTGCTAAACTCTCTAATGGCCAGTGTTGTGTGTGCATTATTTACATGTATGTATATTATACAGAATACAGTACTACAGCTCTCTGCTAAACTCTCTAATGGCCAGTGTTGTGTGTGCATTATTTACATGTATGTATATTATGTATATTATACACTACAGTACTCTGCTAAACTCTAGAATGGCTGTTTATCCTGATTGCTTTGTCCTTTTAGATGGAACTTCAAACAACATCACAGACAGCACACCCACCACGCCTGCCTCTACCATCAGCACCACACACACACCCACACACACACATGCCTCTACCAACAGCACCTCACACACAAACACACCTGTCTCTACCAGCAGCACCTCACACACAACCACACACACACCTGTCTCTACCAGCAGCACCTCACACACACCCACACACACACCTGTGTCCCCCTCTCACACTCCCTCCATGTCTGTGAGTCCCTCTGCAGCTCCAGTCACTTGTGATGGAACATCCTGTCGTCTCGGTGAGTGTGTGTCTGACTCACAAATTCATGGATGGAGTCTCTACAGTCACACAAAGGGTCTTTATGGCAGAGTTGTATAAAGTACTGGAGTAGAGGAGTGGAGTAGAAGTAAAAGAACCATATCAAGAAAAGTGACTTGAGTAGCCTACTACTCTGCCTTGAGTTCTACTCTGCCTCCCTTCAGCCAAATAAATTCTGCCCTAAACTCTAAACATGAAACAATATGAGTTTTCTTTTATATACTGTACATACATAGTACTTGTACTTTTACTTTCAGTACTTGAGTAGTAATTCTTAAAATACGTCTACTTGCAATACTTAAGTACAAAACATTTTGAATACTTTAGTACTTCCACTTACATCAAGTATAGTGTTTAAAGAACACTTCAACTTCTACTCGTCACTTTTTTGAAATGCTACTTTTACTTCGACTCTACTCCTCCTCTCCAGTAGCCTGTCTTGAGCCAGAGACTTTACTATAGGAGGAGACCCAGCACTCACTGTATTGCCTCATTGAAATACATGGGAGAGTTTGTTATGCTAAGATGGCTGACTTCAGAAACTGGAAGTCCTGCCTTGCATTGAAAAGATCCAATCGTGTTGTTCGAAGCAGCATGACGGACGCTTACTGCCGAGTGAACGGACTTGCTTTACAAGGACTTAGAGCGAACATGTTCAGAAATCACTGAATTGACTGAAATTTCACGCAGGGACAGGAAGTATGGGCGGGGCCAGGCTACTACCTTTAAACAACTCCGCCCCTAGATACACACATACATATACACAACTCCGCCCCTAGATACACACATATAGACGAATCCGAGGAAACTACCGGCAGTGAGCAGGCGCCATTGTTGAGCTACCCAGATCACCAATCTGTCCATAAGAATAACGTGATAGCAGACCATAAAATACCGTGATTTACGAGATTCATTACTACTTGTATAATGTCAGAGTATTCCATGGTCTTTACTGTTAGTTGTCATTGACTGTGCATTGTCAAAATGTTTTGTTTACAGTCCAACAATGGCTTTACCACGAGATGGCAGCCTACACAAAACGCTCGTCGGATTCGTCTATACAGCAGTAACCTAGATATCCCTCCGCCCATAAATATATTATACACATATATAGCAGTAACCTAGATATCCCTCCGCCCATAAATATACACATATACAGCAGTAACCTAGATATCCCTCCGCCCATAAATATACACATATATAGCAGTAACCTAGATATCCCTCCACCCATAAATATATTATACACATATATAGCAGTAACCTAGATATCCCTCCGCCCATAAATATACACATATACAGCAGTAACCTAGATATCCCTCCGCCCATAAATATATTATACACATATATAGCAGTAACCTAGATATCCCTCCGCCCATAAATATACACATATACAGCAGTAACCTAGATAGCCCTCCACCCATAAATATACACATATACATCAGTAACCTAGATATCCCTCCGCCCATAAATATATTATACACATATATAGCAGTAACCTAGATATCCCTCCGCCCATAAATATACACATATACAGCAGTAACCTAGATATCCCTCCGCCCATAAATATACACATATATAGCAGTAACCTAGATATCCCTCCGCCCATAAATATACACATATACAGCAGTAACCTAGATATCCCTCCGCCCATAAATATACACATATATAGCAGTAACCTAGATATCCCTCCACCCATAAATATTACACATATACAGCATTTTGTTTATTCCCTCCTTAATAGCCACGTGGCGGACGTTTGCGCATAGGCAATGAGTAATTTGTGTTAAGAATAAAGTCTTTTTAGGAACTATTTGGACAACGTCCGTAACAATATTGACACCGTTCAATTATGATTTAAACAAGGATTCAAACAATGTGCTTGTTAATTGCATACAACCTGCTCATCTGGAGATATGAATATCTCCCCACTCATTTTGATAGGGTCTTGCACTTACTAAGTCAAAATAACTCCCCAAAGGCGTATCCAAGATGGGTACCGAGTGAACGCACTTGCCTTTGAAGGACTTTGTTCAGAAATCACTGAATTGACTGAAATTTCAAAGAGAGACAGGAAGTATGGGCGGGGCCAGGCTACTACTCCAGTACTTACACTTTTTCTCAGTCGCTTTGGTACATTTCTCAGATCAGAATTGAAATTCTCAAAACTACTTGTTCAATCCTCACATTATCGTGTCACATGATTACATCAAAAAATCTGTTTCTCATTGGTTTCAGCAAATTGCAAATGTATTTCTAAATCCATGCAAAAAACTTGTGTACAATTCTCTGTTGAATTGTCTCACACCCCATCACATTTAGGCATTGGCTCATTGTATAACTCTTTACATGCAAAATGGTTGAACATGTTATCATAATATGTCATAGCATATAAGCATATAAGCAAGATAATGAATGTAAGCAAGGTGTAGGAAGACTGAATTGTAATTTCTACATTACTGCATGTATAGATTTCCCAATGGAGACTTTCCTATGTTCACATTTACACTTTTTCTCAGTCGCTTTGGTACAATTCTTGAATCATCCTTACAATTTGCAAAACAGTAAGTGCATTTCTCAAAACAATTTGGACAAATGGAAAAACACCATGGATTACCTGCAAAACCAAGTCTCCTGCTCAAAATCCTTAATCCATCTCTCAAAATGAAATATTTGTGTCGTTAATCATGTCAAGCCATCAGAGGGACAAGTTCTTTTGTCATCATGTTTGGACAAAAGAGTCCAGTGGCTTAGTGACGTTGTCAATGTACTAGTGCACACGTGAGGAGTGCATAGATATATAGGAGTCCTATATATATAGCCCATAGATATATTATACACATATACAGTAGTAGATATATAGGAGTCCTATATATATATAGCCCATAGATATATTATACACACATACAGTAGTAGATATATAGGAGTCCTATATATAGCCCATAGATATATTATACACATATACAGTAGTAGATATATAGGAGTCCCATATATATAGCCCATAGATATATTATACACACATACAGTAGTAGATATATAGGAGTCCTACACCTATAGCCCATAGATATATTATACACATAGACAGTAGTAGATATATAGGAGTCCTATATATAGCCCATAGATATATTATACACATAGTAGTAGTAGGTACTGTATACACAAGTAACCTAGATATCCCTCCGCCCATAAATATAGTAACAGTAATATATGGCTGCCAAACACTGTTCCAAGGTCAGGGATCCTTCACAATTCTTCTTTGTTATCATTTTGACACTCAAGAAATACCCACCATCAAATTCAGCAGCAGCACCACAACAGAACACATTGATCTCAAATGCTAGAACGGTTCTAAGCTTTGTCTCTGGAGCAACTGACTAGCAAGCAAGCGTTCTATCAAGGCAGCATTCCTGACTTTGGGAAACAGCTTTAGTGTGAGTGAAAGTGCAGAGATGAGGGCGGAGTTTAGATCAGTGTGGTGATGAAGCTCCTTTTTTATCTGCCTGCAGGTGGCGCTAACACAGTGCGTGTGGTGAATGGAAGCGGGAGCTGCTCAGGCAGAGTGGAGGTGTTCCATGAGAATAAGTGGGGCACTGTGTGTGATGATTACTGGGGCATTAATGATGCTCAGGTGGTGTGCAGACAGCTGGGCTGTGGAGAAGCTGTGGAGGCCGTCACCAATCCCTGGCACTGGATCAGAGAGCCTCACTTTGGGGAGGGGTCAGGGAAGATCTGGATGGACGATGTAAACTGCATAGGCACAGAAGAGACTCTACAGAGCTGCTCATTCAGTGGGTTTGGGACACATAGCTGTGGGCATAAAGAGGATGCTGGAGTCATCTGCTCAGGTACATAATACACACACACACACACACACACACACTTGCAGTGCATTAAAGATACAGTATTCTGTCTTAAATACACAGGCTGGTACATCTCACACATACACACACACACACTGACACACACACACACACACACACACACACACACACACACACACACACACACACACACACACACACACACACACACACACACACACACATGTGCTGGCATACACTACTGACCACAAAAACCTCACAATCTGACTGCAAAATTCACATATGTTCCCTTGTGGACAGAGGAGGTTCTACATTGAATTACTCCCCAGTAGAGACCGAGCACCGACTACATAATTACATCATAGACCCCGAATCCATCACCAGTCGACACCATTTAGCCAAAACCTGCTAATCATTTTGGCTGTAACAGATATGATTATTTGCATCAAATAAAAATTCTATGTATCACACAGAGACTTACAAAAAAAAAAAGATAAACGAAATCTTTTTGCACCCATTCTGACATTACTCATCGGAACCCTGCAGAAGCCCACACTTGAACGCATGCACGTGCACACACACACACACACACACACACACACACACACACACACTGCTGGCATACGCTACTGACCACATCTGTGGCGAATTCAGCGGCTGGAACATTTTGGAGCGTTTTGCCACAGTTCCCATTCATCCCCATAGATAACGCATAAAATGTTTACAGGTACTGTACATCACACACACACACACACACACACACACACACACACACACACACACACACACACACACACACACAATGTCATAATGTCATGTGTTCTCATCAAACTACTCTTCTGTTATTTTAGATGGGAATCCAAACATCACAGACATTCCAACCACCTCAACTTGTGCCACACACACACCTGCACCTGTCTCTACCAGCAGCACCTCACACACACCCACACACACACCTGCACCTGTCTCTACCAGCAGCACCTCACACACACCCACACACACACCTGCCTCTACCAGCAGCACCTCACACACACCCACACACACACCTGTCTCTACCAGCAGCACCTCACACACACCCACACCTGTCTCTACCAGCAGCACCTCACACACACCTTTCTCAACTACCATCAGTACCGGCTCACACACACACACACACACACCTGCACCTGTCTCTACCAGCAGCATCACACACACACCCACACACACACTTGTCTCTACCAGCAGCACCTCACACACACCCACACACACACCTGCCTCTACCAGCAGCACCTCACACACGCCCACACACACACCTGTCCCTACCAGTAGCACCTCACACACACCAACACACACACCTGTCTCTACCAGCAGCACCTCACACACACCCACACACCTGTCTCTACCAGCAGCACCTCACACACACTCAGACACACACCTGTCTCTACCAGCAGCACCTCACACACACCCACACCCACACCTGTCTCTACCAGCAGCATCTCACACACACCCACACACACACCTGCACCTGTCTCTACCAGCAGCACCTTACACACACCCACACACACACCTGTCTCTACCAGCAGCATCTCACACACACCCACACTTGCACCTGTCTCTACCAGCAGCACCTCACACACACCCACACACACACCTGCACCTGTCTCTACCAGCAGCACCTCACACACACCCACACACACACCTGTCTCTACCAGCAGCATATCACACACACCCACACACACACCCACACCCGCCTCTACCAACAGTACCTCACACACACACACACACACACCTGTCTCTACCAGGAGCACCTCACACACACCCACACACACTCCTGTTTCCCCCTCTCACACTCCCTCCATGTCTGTGAGTCCCTCTGCAGCTCCAGTCACTTGTGATGGAACATCCTGTCGTCTCGGTGAGTGTGTGTCTGACTCACAAATTCATGGATGGAGTCTCTACAGTCACACGTGCTAAATCCATGCTAATGTGTGTGTGTGTGTATTGTGTGTGTGTGTATGTTTCTAATGTGTGTCTACACAAACCCTCCCCTGCAGCTGATCTGCTGTTAGTGAACGTTAATCAGTCGTGGGAAGAGGCCCTGGCCTACTGCAGTCAGAATAACATGAGGCTGGTGTGTGTGTGTGTGTGTGTGTGTGTGTGTGTGTGTGTGTGTGGTACGTGAGTGTGAGTGTGTGTGTGTGTGTGTGTGTGTGTGTGTGTGTGTGTCCTCCCTGTAGCTGATCTGCTGTTGGTAGAAGCGGGTTAAGCAGTCGTGGGAAGAGGCCCTGGCCTACTGCAGTCAGAATAACATGAGGCGGTGTGTGTGTGTGTGTGTGTGTGTGTGTGTGTGTGTGTGTGTGTGTGTGTGTGTGTGTGTGCTCCCTGTAGCTGATCTGCTGTTAGTGAACGTTAATCAGTCGTGGGAAGAGGCCCTGGCCTACTGCAGTCAGAATAACATGAGGCTGGTGTGTGTGTGTGTGTGTGTGTGTGTGTGTGTGTGTGTGTGTGTGTGTGTGTGTGTGTCCTCCCTGTAGCTGATCTGCTGTTAGTGAACGTTAAGCAGTCGTGGGAAGAGGCCCTGGCCTACTGCAGTCAGAATAACATGAGGCTGGTGTGTGTGTGTGTGTGTGTGTGTGTGTGTGTGCTCCCTGTAGCTGATCTGCTGTTAGTGAACGTTAATCAGTCGTGGGAAAAGGCCCTGGCCTACTGCAGTCAGAATAACATGAGGCTGGTGTGTGTGTGTGTGTGTGTGTATCCTCCCTGTAGCTGATCTGCTGTTAGTGAACGTTAATCAGTCGTGGGAAGAGGCCCTGGCCTACTGCAGTCAGAATAACA
This sequence comes from Sardinella longiceps, assembly GCA_027497455.2. Lineage (NCBI taxonomy): Eukaryota > Metazoa > Chordata > Actinopteri > Clupeiformes > Clupeidae > Sardinella > Sardinella longiceps. The sequence continues at coordinate 36,727,962 of JAODXP020000021.1, read as the reverse complement.
TGAGGCTGTGTGTGTGTGTGTGTGTGTGTGTGTGTGTGTGTGTGTGTGTGTGTGTGTCCTCCCTGTAGCTGATCTGCTGTTAGTGAACGTTAATCAGTCGTGGGAAGAGGCCCTGGCCTACTGCAGTCAGAATAACATGAGGCTGGTCCACATCCTGGACGATGGCACCCAGACCCGACTCACCCAGCTGCTGAGCTCCCTGCCTGCTGCTGCTGCTGCTGCCCAGCGGCCCAATGTGCCCATTGCCTGGGTGGGGCTGGTCCACTGCTTCCTGCGGCCGCTGGAGACCTGGCAGTGGCTGGACCGGCCAGTCATGGACTATCAGCGTTGGCATGATGACCACCCACGCGGCCGCCACTTCCTCCACTGTGGCCAGGTGGTGTGGGTGGAGTCAGAGGGAGAATACAGGTGGTGGGACGCCTGCTGCTTGGAGGAACGCCCCTTCATCTGTCAGGTGAGCAGTGAGACACGCCCCTTTACCTGTCAGGTGAGCAGTTAGACACGCCCCTTCACCTGTCAGGTGAGCAGTGAGATACGCCCCTTTACCTGTCAGGTGAGCAGTGAGACATGCCCCTTCATCTGTCAGTGGCGTTTTCAAGATGGCGTAACGTTACAAAATGTTTACTACGTCACTGACTGAACCTTGAAACTCACTAATGCTGACTGTGCTCACATCACTGGACTTCATCATGTTTGTTGTCTGGTGCAGGATGTGACTAGCAGCAGTGACGGGACCACACCAGCAGAGGGGGCTGGAGATGGAGAGGGCTGCTACCATCGCCTGTAGTGACCTCACTCCACCAGCAGAGGGGGCTGGAGATGGAGAGGGCTGCTACCATCGCCTGCAGTGACCTCACTCCACCAGCAGAGGGGGCTGGAGATGGAGAGGGCTGCTACCATCGCCTGTAGTGACCTCACTCCACCAGCAGAGGGGGCTGACGTTCTACAGAGCTCCAGAGCCATGACACCAGCCTGCTGATCTGATGATCTCATATAAACACATGAATATCTCAATCTCAACATTTTATAATCCAGTTTGCTGAGTATATAAATCTCAATAACTATTGTCATATATTCAACATTTTATCTTCATGTATTAATGTAATATCAGAATGCCTTGTACTCAAGCTTTTGAAATATTTTTCTCTTTTCCTATGTTATGTATCAGTAGGTTTTAGAAATGAATCATTTTAATAGATTAAAGCTTCAGGGTATAGATTGGGCATCACCAAATAGCGGACTCCGGTCCGCATCCGGACCCATTGACTCTCCTATGCAGACCCGTGGCTAATGATAAATTCATGAGGCTGATTTTCATTGATCATTATTTCCATCAGTCGTGGCCAACAGCTGTGCTACTCCGGCTACTCCGGCCTACAAATACGAGCTGAGCCAATAGAATGGTTAGTTTACCCAGCGCACCTGTGCTACTAACTCTAGCCTAGGAATACCAAACCATGAGCCAATAGAATGGTTAGTTTAGCCAGCACACTAGCCTACCTACAGCAGAGGAACAAGCAGACAGAAAGTGAACTGATAGCGGGTCAACATGGCTTGCTGCAAAAGGCAGTGAGAATCGTTGATTTAAAGATGAATAAATATGTTTTCAGATATAGCCTATATGTTTTCACGGATCACAAATAACAGATTGCCATCTAGCCTACTTCCTCTGCCCATCTCATCTCTACATCCTCTGCTCCATCTCAGCTAATTCAGACAATATTAGTCTCCTTTCATTTTCAATATCATCAATTTGTAAGTTGTGCATTATCAGTCATCTGTTAAGTTGAGTCAGTTTGTACTGTGAATAAATTAGCCAACAAAACGTCTGCTCATTTAAGTGCATCCATCTAACAAAAGTTGAATGGAAGCGTTTTTTGTTTGTTTGTTTGTTTGTTTTTCACACGAGGAGAGCATCCATCTTTACAGTTTCTCAACTAAACTTAATGTGGAAATGTTATGCATACATTACTGTTATTAGATCCATTGATAGCTCTATATTTTGATATATTTTCAGATTATTATTTCTTTAATTTGATAGTATTTGTTTTGTAATTTGTATAATTAATTTCTTTGCTTTATGTTAAGTCTTTATTTGGTAAATTTATTAGTTGTAGTTTTTGGTTTTAGACACCTGGGGTTAGTGGTGCGCACAGGTAAGGGTGGATATAGTTAGGAAGTGGCAGTACACCTGTATGCACCTGGGTAGTGGGCACATGTTTTTTTTGTTTGTTTGTTTTTACCAGCGGGAGAGATGCTTTGTTTGCTCACCTGGAAACAACAATAAACTAGCCTCAAAGGCTAGTCGAGCGGGAAAATTGTTTTTTGAAAATTGTGTGTGTGCTTTTCTTTCAAGATTAGTTATTCATTTTAGAAGTGATCCTGGTGTGATAACATTGTATAAGACTCTAGTTAAATGATTGTGTGAAACCCATGTACACTGTTTGGTATGTTAAGATAGGTAACAAACCTGATCTTACAGAAATTTGGATATTGTGTAACCTTCAAGACATGTAATCTGGTGTGGTTTATGGAATTGCAGTGATTAATAAGTAATAAGTTGTGTGATTTTGTGTGTTATTATCAATTATTTAGTTTTGTATGTTAAAGAGTTTGTTAGAAGTGGAAGGATAAGTTTAAGTTGCTGGGGTGAGACATAGCACCAGGATGATGCAACATCACTGTCAATTGGTCAGACTAGTGCAGCCCATGACGTTATCCTTATAGGTTGTTGAAGCTCAAACATAACAGAAGGAGGTATTAGTCTGAAGTTTAAAAAGGCATGTTTCAAACTAGGAAATCAGACTTTGTCTCACCAGACTCTTTGACTTTTGACTGCTGTTTTGACATTTTTGTCATTTTTTTTACTTTTGTCTTTTCTTTTACTTCTTTGGTCCTTGTACTAACACTTCACTCTTGTAGTTATTCACATTTTTGTACTTTTTACTATTTCAAAATAAAACCAATTCTACCTCTTGGTAGAGTGAAAAGGCATTTTTGCCTGAGCTCATTTTAGGGGACCCCCCACCATCCCATTCACACTTTATTGCAAAACTCTACACACATAAATAACACAGACACAGTCACTTATCAGGTTTCGTATTTGCAATTGAAAGATACTGCCCTCCAAAATACTACAAAAATGAATCCACTGAACAGTGTGGTGTTTGGTTAACTGTGTTTTTTTTTAAGAGGAACCCTGTTTTCAAAATTTTGTTTAAACAATTGAAAAAATATGATGTGAAAGAAGTGGAGAGGGGACTCCGTATCCCCAGGCCGTGTCCAGCACCCACTACAACCCTTGACAAACACACACTGTAGGCATAACACATAAGATACCAGTGGTGCTAGGATCCACAAGCAGTAAACACACCCAAAATTACACCACTCATGATATCTGTGTTTTTAATTCTGAGAAATGCATGACTGGAGTGTTGTGTTATTAAACATAGTTCATTTGTAGGAGATTTAACCCTCCTTACCTGCCTGCTACATCACACGCCCCAGTGTTTCAAAGCTCCCCTCCTGCTCCATTTGATTAGTGAAACTAGATAATCTCCATTATACAGTTATCTCCTCTGATGCGTCCTAGCACAACAGTCATGCTGCCACGAAAAAAACATACGTATATTTAGCTCTCATTCTCAAGCAATCCCATTGGATGAACTAATGATGTATACAGTATATTTAATACATAATAATAATGATATACACAATATATTTAGTCCCATCAATACATTGTATATATTCAGTGACAGAAATATATTCTAAATTATATATTCAATGACAGAAATATATAGTATAGGACTTATACAAGTTGTAGAAAATTGAAAAATATATCGATAAGAGTTGTATAAATGAGTAGACAATATTTAGTTGTGGTAATGTGATGATAATGAAGTTGTTTTGCACAGTCCTGTTTCAGTACACCTTAGATAACACAAAGGGCTCCAGCCAACATGAATACGTTTATAAAGTAATCAACTATTGTATTTTATTACATTCCCAACTTTTCATTGGGCCAGCTCTGATCTCCGATAGCTCTCACGACCGTCAGTGTATTTGCAGGAATTATAACCCTAGTTGCCATGGTGTCATCTCATACGGCCCTTGCTGATAAGTTACCACGGAGTTAATAAAGTTATTCACAGCCTTTTATTACGGCCTCCGACGCAACCATATAGGAAGCACATCTCATACGGCCCCTGCAGATAAGTTACCACGGAGTTAATAAAGTTATTCACAGCCTTTTATTACGGCCTCCGACGCAACCATATAGGAAGCACATCTCATACGGCCCCTGCAGGTACGATGGAGTTCATAAAGTTATTCTTTATTAAAGTTATGGAATTGTTGCACATCACCAGTAAGACCAATTGATGGATGGCTTCTTGACAAAAATATGTTCAATGTTTTTAGGCCCAAATGCTCACTGCATCAGATTTGAATCCTCATTTGAATGTCTTCAGATGAGAGAATTACGTGTTGGAGAATAACAAAATCATAAAACCAAATGTTGCAGCCTACTAAGGGCTTCCTGTGTCTTTCCCAGGGAAGATGATGTTTGAGTTTCCTTTGAATCCTGAATAAAAATTAAACTTCAGAAGAACATTATTTAGCAAGAATACATTGAAAGATCTGTTTAATAAATCTAACAAAAAATGGAAAAAAGTCTTAATGTCTAAATAGTTTTTCACCCCTGTTATCAAGAGGATCTATATTTTATGAGAAAAAAAATCACTTTCCTAAGTTTTGAGGATGATCCGGTGTGTGACAGAGAAACATTCCCAAAGACAATGAAGAGGACATGGTGCTGAATGGGTCTGGAAGGTTAGCAACTATGAGATAGATTGGAGCAGATCCAACATCTAGGCCAACAACAATGATTTGAACAGTGGTGTGACTTTTTTGTCTGGTGGAAACCCAGTTATGCAGCTGCATTCTGGATCATCTGTAGCAGTTTCACAGACTGGAAGACCTGTTAGTGAGAGAGTTGTTCCGCTCTTGCCATGCACAGGCGAGGCCTATGGAGGTAAGGTTAGGTCCTGTGGTTTCCGTCGCTCCAGCCCTGGGCCCGAGGGCTGTGAAGCGCAAAAAGGCTAAGGGAAAGCGTAGAGCTTGTGTGCCTGAAGTGTTGCCCCCTGTAGTGCCCGCGCGTTGTAGCTCTTCTGATCCTGAGTCAGAGTATGGCTGCTATGCTGAGGATGCTGTGCAAAACGCTCCTCCGTCTGTTTGCATGCAGCATGCTCGACCTGTACCAGAGTCCCCAGCTCCGTGTGTCTCCACGCGTCGTAGCTCTCTAGATTCTGTGTCTGAGTATTGCTGTTATGCTGAGGATTCTGTGCAACACGCTCCTCCCTCTGCTTGCATTCAGCCTGCTCAACTTGTACCAGAGTCCCCAGCTCCGTGTGTGTCCACTATAGGTCTAGGTAGCTCTAGGGTTGTGCCCACACCTAGTCATACTGTGTTAGCTCCACTCAACACTGCACTCCCTGTCTCTCCACTTAGGTCCCCTGAGGTAGAGGAGGATTTAGCAGCTGCAGACCAGGATGGTAGTCCTCCTGATGCTCCCGTTGTAGCTGACCCTGCAGCTGCCTCAGAATCCAGTCTTCCCTTAGTGCGTAGGTCATATAGGGATAGGGTGCCTACTAGTCGCTTGACTTATGGCAAGCTGGGAGTGCAGAGCAAGATTGTTGTAGCTTCACATGTGTCATCCATGCAGCCTTCTCATGCTTGGTGGTGTTCTCCGCAGGCCCTTTGTAGCACATGCACACACAGGCCATCCCTTATGCCATGCACTTCTCCTACCATTTCACCCATAACATGTTTTCAACACTAGGCATGTTTGTTTTGGGTTTTGTTTGTTTGTTTTGCCTTTGCTTTCCTTTTTCACCTCATGTTGTATGTGACCCCAGCATGGGGGCATGCTGTTTGTTTTGGTGGGGGGAGAGTGTAAGGTCCTCTAAAATACCACTGTATTTTATTTCTGTCTTCATCAACTACATGTACCATAATGCATTGTGGTTTATAAGATTGTGCTACTGTGTTATGACACACTGTAAATTTAGACCAATGATATTTAACTATTCATTGTATTTTTGTTTGAATTTTGTTATTAGCCAATTATAATTCATGTTTGCCGAATGCCCGCGAATTCACGAGCTCTCTGGACATTCTATCACCTCACGAGCGAGAGGCTCGTGTCAGTCCCGTCTGCAGCTACAATAGAGAGAGGTCACGTTTTTATGCTTGCTGCTCTTTTGCTCGGTTTAGCTAGAGTATCTGCATTGTGCAGCCTGTTTGTGAGTATTACGTGTACCGGGGACTCCAGCTTCATTCTTATGAGTGACTTTTAGCTGTTCTCTCTATTTTGGGTTGTTTTCTTGTCATGGATAAGATACCTAGCTGCTAATCGTTGCGCTAGCTAGTGTCAGCTAGTTTGCTCTGGACTGCTCTGCAAGTAGCTGCACATCTACTGTAGCTCCACCTCCAAGGCTGTTTCTCGTGACTGCCTGGACCCTTCAGCCCTTCGGTGTTGAGGCCACCGGAGCGTTTCGGCATTTCCCGGGAATCTACTGCCCTCCGGTGCTGGGCCCACCGGAGCGCTACGTCATTCCTGGACAGTGCGGAATTACTGTTGGAGTTGGGCTGACCATCACCTTGGCTAGTTAGCCAGCATCCGAGCAGGAGCCTCTGCCTCTGCAACCTGCTTCGTCTGATCTGGATCGTGAGTAACGAGAAAACGCATTTACACTGACAGGCATACACACTCGTTCCTCTTGTCCTCTGGAGAGCCGACGTCGTAGAGGGGCATTGCAGCGGGGTCTGTCCTGCCCGCAGTTCAGAGAACTGCCATTTATGCATCCATGGGCCCCAACTGCGCGCTAATTTCTTTTTCTTGTTTTCATGCATTGTGTATGTTCACATGTACTGTGCATTTTAGGTATAGCTGTATAGCTTTTATTAGGCTAATTGTTTCTGCCATGGGTATTCCTTGTACTCATAGTATTGTATTATTCTGAGGCATTCTTATAAATGATACTTGCTATTACTATTAATACCTCTTATTAATAAATATAATCACTATTGATTGTTAACTATAACTTGGGTGTATTGCATGCTCATTACTGTTTTTTGTTTCATTTACTGAACAGACATTTACACACTAGTTTAGCTCTATTTTCTTCCATACCATTAATTTCTGAGGGGATACGCATACACTAGCTCAAGGGTAAGTGTAGTATTTTCACAGTGGAGGCACCGCGCTACTGATTTTATTATTCTGTACATTTATTATTAGGCTATTATCATCTTGCTTGTGTTTGAGGTAACAGGAATTCCAGCCAGTTCACCACTCAACCGCTGAGAACCCGTAGGATCCTGTTGCGCCACTGTTGTCTATTGTGTTTAGTGTATCTCTTCAGTGCTGGGTTGCTAGAACCCGTTAGAAAGGGGTTACAAGTATAATCCAAATCAAACATCACCGCACACCGATCATTTAATTCAGATTTTTATTGGAGCGAACAATGCGTTTCGCTCAGCCCTCCCTCAAGTTTGCAGCGAACGTGTTGTTCACTCCAATAAAAACCTGAATTTAAGTCATCAGTGTATGGTGGTTTTGATGTTTGATTGGATTATACTTATCTGCCTCACCAGCACCTGTATAACTTAAGGCTTGTGCTTGACTTTCAAACCACGACTGAAATATAAAGACAGAGCGAGTACTGATTGGACTCCATGTCCTAATGAACAAATTTAATGTAATCTTTATCGCGAAAATTATTATTCAACCAATGAGGGATTGTTATACATTTAAGGTGTTGAATATCTGTCAAAGATATTATATGATCAAGCCCCCGAAAGCGAAGGCATAACCTGTGTATGCCTCCGGCCGGCCCAGATTTTGATGTTTGACCTGTTAAGTGCAGTATTCAAGTAAGATATTGTCCAGGTCTGCACAAGGGGCTAGATGCTGGTTGCCTGTTGTGTTGCCTGTTGTGTGTTGCCTGATCTTCGTTATGTTGAATAGAGAAAGCCCATCCTGGCGTCAGCAGGAATGATATCAGTGAAGGTCAGCTGAGCATCGTTCATTATGTCCAGGTTTCTTGCGACCTTGATGGGAGGATGGGAGATAAGCAAAGACAACATGTGGAGTTAGTCGGGTAGTTCGGTAGCCGTATCTGATCAGAGCATCTCTGCCAGGGGTCGGAAGGAAACCCCACGCAGCCGATCCAAGGACCTCACTAGACCATCCAATCTTATGGCCTGCCAAGCTATACTATAATGCAAAATATATAGTTTGGCCATGATGGAGAGAGCCTTAGGGCGGAATCTTTCAAACTGCTCCTACAACCAATCAGAGTAATAAACAGAAACTAAACCATCCAATGCTTTGCTCTTTAGACGACTCTGAGGTACAGAGAGCAGTAACCATCCAATGCTTTGCGTTTTAAACAACTCAGACTTTAGAATGATGACTGAGGGACAGACAGCAGTGACTGATCAGAGGACCTTAGTGTAGCAGGTAGACCTTCTCTACCTGTTTTTTTCCATTAGCTCCTCCCCCTCGTTAGCCAGTAGCCAGCCAGTCAATCACTCAATCACGTTGCCTGAGTGTTTGCAAGGCTATTTAAGAAGTTAGACTGTTGGTTACATTGCAGCACTCTTGGTAGGACCCAGGCCTACACACCGGAGCTTTTGCTCCTTTTATGTTTCTTTTGCTCATGATGCAGGTATGCCTCATAGTGTACATTTGTCTCACTTTATGTTATTCTGTTATCTTGTGTTTAAATTGTGTTTCCTGTCTCTCAGGTAGCGTGACCCTGCCTGTTGCCATGGTTGTTGAATGAGTCAGGCTGCTGTCTTGTCTGGTTTGTTTCTTTGGAGTTTGATGTTTTGTTTTGTTGTTTTATTTGTCTTGTCCTTTTTGTTTTGTTAACTTATTTCTCTTTTAGTTTAGGGGGTGGATCTGGGGGGAAGCTAGTCTGTAACACGTGTGGTGTTTCCTGTGTATTGCTTATAGCCTTGTGCGGCCTTGTGTGAAGTGTTCACAATGTATGCATGCAATTGGTGTGAATTGAAATATGTACTCCCACATAGCTACCACCCCCAGAATCCTACCGCCCTATGTCTTTTGTTAATAAACCTATATTATTTATTTGGAATTCATGTCTCCTTGGTGTATTCGAACCTGTGAAGTTGGTCTCATTATTCAGTGTCACAACCTCCTAAAGGTTCCCTGAGGCATTAGGCCTCAGGGTGGCGTAGTCAGGCTACAGGGATCGGCCCTTTGACCTTTCCCTACACCATCCTGTTACATTAGGTACTCAGAAAGGGCCTGCAAGGAGCTCGGCAGAGCCAGTCCAAGGACCTCATCAACCTAAGATCTAGCAGCATTAGTAATGCACAGTCCTTTGCATCCACTGACATTATTAGAACAGATTCTGTGCTATCTTTAGGCCGGAATCTTGACTGGAAGGTGTCTAACCAATGGCGTAAATTTGCATAGGGACCATAGTGACAACCAATATTTTGGGAAGACAAAATAGTCCATACCAATATTTTGCATTTTATTTTTACATGACAAAGTTACAAATTTATTTGCATATTTCTTGCGAACACTACTGTTCATGCTGCCATTTTAGAGTCATGTTCGTCTCACATGGACATAAACAAACTTCTGAGACAGATAGCACACATGAAGGAGAGAGCGGTGTCTGGTAAGCTACTAGGTACAAGAGCACCAAGGTCTGGACGTCTGTAATTTTTTCGAGCCGAAAATAAAATAGGTTAAACAATCATGGGCGCTTCAATTTATCTATGTATTACCGCTGCCACCGCCACCGCAATTAATATCGCGGGTGACATGGATTTCTTTCACTGTCTTTCGGAAGCTATTTGTGGGTAGGCTATATCTGCTATTACAATGGAGGTATTTGGTATCAAATTAAACTAGACAAGCCTATCCATCGGTATCACTTGTAATTGCACTACCTTGAGCTTTAAGGGTTCAATTTCAGTGTAAAGATCATCCACATCTAGGCGGGGGAAATATCTTTATCTGCTATTATAGACTAAACTGGGTGTAGTTGGCTGGCTGGGGTTCCATCCAATCTAACCAATTGCAAAAATCACCACAAATTATGATATATACTGTACTATTTACTATATAATTTACTCAGACAAGTTTTCTAACATCCATTTGCAAGATGAAATTTTAGTAGTAGCCTTGATGTACTGTGATGTGCAATTAACTCTCATTCATTTAAATAGATAAATGGGTAACACTTTGCGGTAAGGGTACATGAATTATCATGAATTCATGCATGATTTCATTCATGATTCATTCGTGATTCATGCATTACTTCATCTCTGAATATCTAATGACTTATCAGGTATTAGCATGAATTCATTGTTTATCATTAATGACCTCCTGCTGAAATAGCAGATGATCTTAAGCATTAATTACTCTGGGTACATTATCATGAGTCATGACTAATTACACATGATCATGATGTTTTTGTTCAAAAGAATTTGATATAATTTGATATAATAAAAGTACTTATTTAGCCTACTTTGGCCTAGTCATACGCCATACGTCAACTAAAGTTTACCAATTTAACCATGTCAACACTTTAGTTAAGGGGGCACAAACAAGATGAATTCATCATGATCATGCTAATAATCATGACTCATGCTAATTAATCATGACTCATGATGATGTACCCAGAGTAACTAATACTTAAGATCATGTGCTATTTCAGCAGGAGGTCATGAATGACAAACGATGAATTCATGTTAATTCCTGATAACTCATTAGACTTTCAAAGATGAAGTAATGCATGAAAAATGAATTTATCATGAATGATTTCATGCATGAATTCATGATAATTCATGTACCCTTACCGCAAAGTGTTACCGATAAATGTATAGCCAACACTACTTTTGGAATCACACAAACCAACCCAATAGACACAGGAGGAAAAACTTTATCACCACATTAGTGAAAGCACAAAATTATGCAATGTAGGCTATTTGCAGATAACCGTCTTAAGACCATTGTCTTGACAGTATTTTTGGGCCAGGCTATTCTGGGGGGGGGGTGTTGTGGAATTGTCCCTACCAATGTTGAGACCAAACTTACGCCCTTGTGTCTAACATTTAGAAAGGGCCTGGAGGTGTTAAAAGAGTCTATTCCAGAATTTTAGGAAGCAGTGGTAATTTTGAGGTAAATGTTCAGGACAGTGTTGTCAAAGACAGGCTTTTTTTACTGACCTCAATATAATATCATCTGTTTACAATGGCAATGGGTTTCCAGGAAAGATGCTGTTGTAATTTGAATCCTGATTTGAATATTTTCTGCTTCAAAGCAACAGCAGTCTTGTGTTTTGACTCAGTCCACCTCTGATCACCAGCGTTCCTTCACTGGCCCCACTGAACAGCACACACAACCAAACACACACAACAACACTCGGATCTCAGCTGCTTAGTAGAAATGCCACCGGGGAGAAGGACAGACTTCAGGAGACTTTTCACCATCCAGCTGTGAGTATTTACTTCTGAGGAAGCTTTTAATTAACTTAACAAATTTAAAATTGAAGATCCGTTCTCTTCCGAGTCATTGTTTGATAATCATGTTCTGTTCTGTCATCAGTTGTCTAGTGATAAGGTTGATAGCAGCATTACACTTAACAGGGACGGTCCACATGATGTCTAATATCACAAAGATGTTATTTGTTTCATGCATTTTTTTAGTTATGAAACTTGTTTTGAAAGTTCTTTGTATAATTAAAAAAAAAATTGATCACTTCGAAAATCCAGGTCAAAAAAGGAAACAGCAAATTAAGTCTTGAATGTGTTTTTCAAAGTTTCTTATCTCACTCTGATCAATTTTGATTGTGCTTAAAAAGTTACTGTCCAATTTTGCAAGTAATCTGATGAGGGTTTTAGATCTTGACTGACGGGCCGGATGTTAGCAGTCAATCTGTTGATAGGGTTTGATGCCTGTACATTGGCAAGTCTCAAACCAGTAGCCCCACTTTAAGCATGTTAACCTGCAGGGTTAAAGGGAGGGGGATTTCTATTTCATACAACAAATTTGACAAATCAAGCCTACAATCTAATTCACCTTGGCTGAATGAGGAATTATTCTATTTTGGGAAGGCTCCCTGGGCCGGATTAAATAGACCAACAGGCTGCATGTTGGCGCACCTCTGGGCTAACGGAATCATTACGTGGTGAATGAGGCTCTGTGTCTCCCCCTAGTGCTACTTCTGCGTATTTCATGCTCATCTCTGCTTCCCTGTGCTTCAGTTTGCAACCTACTGCAATCCACATCCTGATCCTGAAGATCTTGGAGCTGCTGCTGCACAGTTATGAATTATTATATAGCCCATTTGTGTGTGTGTGTGTGTGTGTGTGTGTGTGTGTGTGTGTGTGTGTGTGTGTGTGTGTGTCTTTTATCAGTTTGGATCAAACATTTGTTTGTTCAGTCCAGAACCTGTATGCTGCCGCCAATCATCTGTAGAACCATGCCCCGTTCTCTCTCATGTTCCCTCCAGAACCCAGATGATGTTTGTGCTGCTGGTGCTTCTGCTGAGTGACAGAAGAGGCCTCTGCCAGGCTAAAGGCAACTCTAATTCAGGTAAAAGAAAAAATCCAGTTTATGATGCACATATCTCTAATGAAGTTCAGGTGGGGCGTATAGTATATAGCCTACTATATCTCTAAGTGCGGTGTGTTGTTTAAAGGCAAAGGCAGTTTATTTATATAGCGCATTTCATACTTAATGTGCTTCACACATAATAAAATTGAAATTCAAGAAAGACTTGAAAGTGATAAAAAATAAACATGCGAGATGGAAATAACTAAATTAAAAACAAGCAAAAGCAAATAAAAACATAATTTAGAGAATTTTAAAACAAGTAAAACATAGGCTATTTTACTGTAGTTTGTATATTTCACAGATCAGGATTAGAGGTATGAACTGAGTGGTAAACTACACTTGTCCATTACTGAGGGATCAAGAAGTAAAGTAGTCCCATCGTAAGATGCTCAATGTGACATTTTAAGACCCTAAAAGACAAAGCAATGGACATGACCATTAAACCATAGACCGTAAAGTCTAATGTCATGCTTGGAGCTGTCGTGGCCTTGTGGGGATGATTGAAGTAAACAACACGGTTAACAACAGTTGGCTTGTCAGATGTGTTGGGGAAACGTGCCACTTGTATCAAGTTGTATGTCATCCAATGAATCTTTAATTGGTTATCTCCAGTGACTGCTGTGGGGAAAACAAATGCAAGGAAGTTAGTAACTCTGCTTTTGGGAAATGGATGGCTAGTCAGTACAGTTGGATATCAGTGTATGTCTGGAGTTTTGGCTCCACCTGCTGCTCAGATAGGATCATGGCAGGTGACTCAGATCTGAAGTCCATAGAATGTGTTACCAATGTGAGCACCAACATCTAGAAATGAAAGGAAATTTTGTGAGGGAAGAGAGAGCAATTTAGGACATCAAGGTAAGTTACAGAAAGAAAAGAGAAGAAAACGGTGACGGGGATATCTTTTAAAATCCCTTAATTTGCATCTTTAAATATATTAGCATCTTTAAACATCTGTTCTATACAAGTGTATGTCGTAGAGGGACTTGTGTGGCTTAATTATCCACATCCATACACAGTCAGTGAGTGTGAGTGAAAGTGCAGAGATGAGGGCAGAGTTTAGATCAGTGTGGTGATGATGCTCCTCCTTTATCTGCCTGCAGGTGGCGCTAACTACAGTGAACTTCGTGTGGTGAATGGACACGGGCGCTGCTCAGGCAGAGTGGAGATCTGCCATGACAAAAAAAACACTTGCCATGGGAATAAGTGGGGCACTGTGTGTGATGACGGCTGGGACATCGATGATGCTAAGGTGGTGTGCAGACAGCTGGGCTGTGGAGAAGCTGTGGAGGCCGTCACCAATCCCTCGTACTGGATCAGAGAGCCTCACTTTGGCCAGGGTTCAGGGAAGATCTGGATGGACGATGTGAGACTGCACAGGGACAGAAGAGACTCTACAGAGCTGCTGATTCAGATGGGTTTGGGACAGATAACTGTGGGCATAAAGAGGATGCTGGAGTCATCTGCACAGGTACTAAAGACACACACACACACACATACACACACACATTACGAATTGTGCTGATGACACACAGCAGCATAACAGCTCACATTGTAAACATTACTGATTGCATTGCAACTCAGATCACAAACACATTTTGTTTGACGACCACGAGATGCACACTGAATTAGCCTTGGCCTGCCCATACTTCCTGATGCTGCATAAAATTTTGCGATCAAGTCAGTATGGCCAAAGACGCAATTTCCTCAACTCTCGAGCCCAGAAAAATCAGGACTCATTGAGAAAAGAGCAGGCTGAAGGAGGCGAGATTACAATGACTCTGTTCAGTTTGATTGTATTTGATAAAATTAATTTAAATTAATTCTGCCCCGAAGTTCCAGGCAATGCTAGCTTTGCCAGACCGCAGTTCATTTCTGAACATGGTCACACAAGCCAGGTTAACATTGAATATCACTTTGCATCAAATGCCATTTAAAACAAGCCCATTGGCTAGCTCTGCAGTTGTGATGTCATTTCCTGATGCTGAAGTGTTCCTTCCTGTCTCTTGTCTTGTCTATGCAGGTGAAGACTCTACTGAGACTCTCTCTACTGTCTATCAGAGGTGTCCTCTGAACATCATTGTCCCAGCAGGTGGCGCTGTGAGACTCTCCTGCCTCTCAGACTGCCAGGGGGTGTGTGAGCATAAGAAGGTGGGGGGACATCCATGGAGGCTGTAGGCACGAGTGAGCAGGGGAGAAAGTGTGTCTTTCAGTCAAGACGAGCCCAGCTTCATCATACAAGATGTGAAAAAACAGCATGCAGGCTCCTACTACTGCAGTAATGATGGAGACAGCAGACTCTTTAGTCTACAGATACACACAGGTCAGTGTTACACACACACACACACACACACACACACACACACACACACACACACACACACACATGCAGGCTCCTACTACTGCAGTAATGATGGAGACAGCAGACTCTTTAGTC
>JAODXP020000021.1:36678732-36681232 GCA_027497455.2 Sardinella longiceps | reverse complement strand
ATTGTGTAAGTCACTTATTGTGTGAGTCACTTATTGTGTAAGTCACTTATTGTGTGAGTCACGTATTGTGTAAGTCACGTATTGTGTAAGTCACTTATTGTGTAAGTCACTTATTGTGTGAGTCACTTATTGTGTGAGTCACGTATTGTGTAAGTCACTTATTGTGTAAGTCACTTATTGTGTGAGTCACTTATTGTGTAAGTCACTTATTGTGTGAGTCACGTATTGTGTAAGTCACTTATTGTGTAAGTCACTTATTGTGTGAGTCACTTATTGTGTAAGTCACTTATTGTGTAAGTCACTTATTGTGTGAGTCACTTATTGTGTAAGTCACTTATTGTGTAAGTCACTTATTGTGTGAGTCACTTATTGTGTGAGTCACGTATTGTGTGAGTCACGTATTGTGTAAGTCACTTATTGTGTGAGTCACGTATTGTGTAAGTCACTTATTGTGTGAGTCACTTATTGTGTAAGTCACTTATTGTGTAAGTCACTTATTGTGTGAGTCACTTATTGTGTAAGTCACTTAAGCCCCGTTTCCATTACTGCTAAAGCGTGCCGTGTCGAACCGTGCCGAACTGTGCCGAGCTGGTACCACAGTACCTTTCGTTTTCCACTGTATTAAAAGTACCGTTCGGTTGCTATAGTGACAGTGGAGTAAACTATGGTAGCGTCACCAACGTGAAAAGACGGCAAGAACAATCGCTACAGTGAATGAAATAAATCGTTTTTTGTTTCATCTTGGTAAGTGGCTGTTTGCCACATACAACACCTTTATTTGGGGGAAATTACATTATTTGCCTTGCCATCAATCCTGTCGTGCTAACACTGCTAGTTAACTGCTGAGCTAGCTGTCAAGGGCTTGTTTAGAATGTTAGCATTATGACGCTAGCAAGAATAGCAACCACTCAAGCCACACGTCATAATATAGTACCAGTTCAGCACGCTTGGTACCTCGACTGAAGGTGGTACCAGCTGGTACCAAAAATCGTACCGGTTCCATGGTACTAGTACCAGATTTTGCCAGTGGAAAAGCAAAATAAGCGATCCGAGCCGAACCGACCGAGCTGGTACCATGCAATGGAAACGGGGCTTTATTGTGTAAGTCACTTATTGTGTAAGTCACTTATTGTGTGAGTCACTTATTGTGTAAGTCACCTGCCTAATACCGGCTTTGATGGACATTTAGATAAACCCCGCCCCTAGAAGTCCATTTTAATGGGAGCTTTGCTAGACCACAGTTCAGTTATGAACAAAGGTCACGTTAGCTAGGCTAGGATGGGTTACTGTAATTGTACTGTCATTGGTTGGTGCGTCACCAAGCTGTGCTGTGATTGGTGGGTGTGTCACTAAGCTGTGCTCTGATTGGTGGTTGGTTGCCATGGTTGCAGGGTGTCACGAAGGGAACATGGAGACCCCCAGATAGAGGAGCTGAATGTTGGGGAGGCAGCTGAACCAGAAGGACGTGGAACAGGTACACACACACACACACACACACACACACACACACACACACTCGCATACACATGTACAAGTTTTAATATACATCTCATCATAACTAATGTGAATTTTTTAAGTGAAATTATAAGTTATAATCAGTCATCAGTTAAATAGCAGAAAGAGTCAGTTTGGACAGAACACTCTGTATAGTCACACACACTCTGCAGTAGTCACACACACTCTGCAGTAGTCACACACACTCTGCAGTAGTCACACACACTCTGAATAGTCACACACACTCTGAGGTAGTCACACACACTCTGAGGTAGTCACACACACTCTGCAGTAGTCACACACACTCTGAATAGTCACACACACTCTGAGGTAGTCACACACACTCTGAATAGTCACACACACTCTGCAGTAGTCACACACACTCTGCAGTAGTCACACACACTCTGAGGTAGTCACACACACTCTGAATAGTCACACACACTCTGAATAGTCACACACACTCAGCTGTAGTCACACACACTCTGCAGTAGTCACACACACTCTGAATAGTCACACACACTCTGAATAGTCACACACACTCTGAGGTAGTCACACACACTCTGAATAGTCACACACACTCTGAGGTAGTCACACACACTCTGAATAGTCACACACACTCTGAATAGTCACACACACTCTGACTAGTCACACACACTCTGAGGTAGTCACACACACTCTGCAGTAGTCACACACACTCTGCAGTAGTCACACACACTCTGAGGTAGTCACACACACTCTGAATAGTCACACACACTCTGCAGTAGTCACACACACTCTGCTGTAGTCACACACACTCTGCTGTAGTCACACACACTCTGAATAGTCACACACACTCTGCAGTAGTCACACACACTCTGAATAGTCACACACACTCTGAGGTAGTCACACACACTCTGAGGTAGTCACACACACTCTGCAGTAGTCACACACACTCTGAATAGTCACACACACTCTGAGGTAGTCACACACACTCTGAATAGTCACACACACTCTGCAGTAGTCACAC
>JAODXP020000021.1:36666232-36673732 GCA_027497455.2 Sardinella longiceps | reverse complement strand
TGTGTGTGTGTGTGTGCAGACGAGGATGAGTGTATATTGTATATAAACTAGTGTGTGTGTGTGTGTGTTGTGTGCAGACGAGGATGAGTGTATATTGTATATAAACTAGTGTGTGTGTGTGTGTGTGTGTGTGTGTAGACGAGGATGAGTGTGTGCTGTTCCCCTCGGTATGTCCTCCTGAGAGACCCATCTGCACCAACACCTACGGCAGCTTTAAGTGTCGCGCCAACAAGAGGTGTAACCATGGATACGAACCCAACGACGAGGGCACAGCGTGTGTGGGTAAGGCCATGTCAGCTAGGTGTCACTGACCATGTGTGTGTGTGTGTGTGTGTGTGTGTGTGTGTACACGTCAACTAGGAGTCAGTGACCGTGTGTGTGCGTGTGTGTGTGTGTGTGTGTGTGTGTGTGTGTGTGTGTGTGTGTGTGTGCGCTCAGCTAGGAATCAATGACCATGTGTGTGTGTGTGTGCGTCAGCTAGGAGTCAGTGACCATGTGTGTGTGTGTGTGTGTGTGTGCGTGTGTGTGTGCACATCAGCTAGGAGTCAGTGACGACAAGCGTTATTCCATGCCGTGTGTGTTTGTGTCTTATCTGTACTAGGTGATCTGATGTGTGTGTGTGTGTGTGTGTGTGTGTGTGTGTGTGTGTCTTATTTGTGCTAGGTGATTTGATGTGTGTGTGTGTGTGTGTGTGTGTGTGTGTGTCTTATTTGTGCTAGGTGATTTGATATGTGTGTCGTACTTGCTGATTTGATCCGTTAAAGGGGAAGTTCACGTTTTAGCCCCTTTTCTGGAGTGTCTAAGATGAATGGAATCATCAACACCAACATATAGATGATTGCTCCTGTCTCTGATATTTGGCTCATTTAAAATCCCCTCTTTTCTGCTTCAGAATGTGCATGTCCCATAATGTCAAACAACCTTAAACCTTTATTTTAAAGCATGCGCTGCTCACCAAGTGGTTAGTGGTGTCCATTGATGTTCCACAACAATTATCATAGCGAAATGTAGTTCCTGTCACGTTTTATGTGGTATTTTCAACATTCTGGAACTATTTTTTCAGCGTAGTAATACCAACTAGCACAAAAAGACAAATAATGCCCTTTAATTGTACTAGCTGATTTGATGTGTTTTTGTGTGTGTGTGTGTGTGTGTGTGTGTGTGTGTGTGTGTTTGTGTGTGTGTGTGTGTCCAGCCCAGGTGGCTTATTTCGGTGGCAGTGACTCAAACGGCGGTGGAGACGGCGGTGGTGTGTGTGTCGCAGCGGAGCGGCTACTGTTGATGATGTCACTGATGCTCTCCTTGCAAATGACCTGAGTCACACTCACACTCACTCCTCCAACAGATCCTCCTCTCCACTCGTTTATCAGATCCCTTCTTCCTCCTCTCCACTCGTTTATCACATGTCTTCTTCATCCTCTCCTCTCCTCCACCAGATCTCTTCTTCCTCCTCTCCACTCGTTTATCACATGTCTTCTTCATCCTCTCCTCTCCTCCACCAGATCTGTCTACTGCATCTGTCTTTCTTCCTCTCCTCCACCAGATCTCTTCTTCATCCTCTCCTCTCCTCCACCAGATCTCTTCTTCCTCCTCTCCACTCGTTTATCTCTCTCTCTCTCTCTCTCTCTCTCGTCTCCCCTCTCTCTCTCTTCATCCCACCCTTTTTATCACACACACACACACACACACACACACAGACACACACACCTGTCTTGTCTTGGTTTGTCTTTAGTTCAAGTCCCTGAGTTCTCTCCTTCTCTCTCTTACACACATACACTTACACACTCATACACAAATACAATACATCACACACACACACACACACACACACACACACACACACACATTGAGCATGTATTAGGACTGAGCAGGCCCTCTCTCTCTCTCTCTCTCTCTCTCTCTCTCTCTCTCTCTCTCTCTACACACACACACACAAACACAGACACAAACACACACACACACACACACACACACACACACACACACACACACACACACACACGCACACACACATGCATACATACTCACATACACATTGAGCATGTATTAAGACTGAGCAGGCCCTCTCTCTCTCGCACACCCATGGACACACACACACACACACACACACACACACACACACACACACACACACATTGAGCATGTATTAAGACTGAGCAGGACCTCAATATTCCCATGACATTAAAAACCCATAGTGGTCACCCCTTCCAACTCTCTCTCTCTCTCTCTCACACACACACACACACACACACACACACACACACAGACACATTTACACACACCTCCCAGTGTGAATGAAGATGCTTGGCATTGTCTATGAGACAGAAAGTCTTGGGAATGTGTGTGTGTGTGTGTGTGTGTGTGTGTGTGTGTGTGTGTGTGTGTGTGTGTGTGTGTGTGTTTATGCAGATGCTTATACAGAAACTAGCATCAAAGTAAGAAAAGATGTTTGTGTGTGTGAGAGAGAGAGACAATGTCTCAGACTCACTCACAGAAAGACAGTGTGTGTGAGAGAGAGAGAGAGAGAGAGAGAGAGAGAGAGAGAGAGTTAAGTGTGTGTGTGTGAGAGAGAGAGAGTTAAGTGTGTGTGTGTATATATGTAATGTGTAATAAATACAGACAGAGAGAGTGTGTGTGTGTGTGTGTGTGTGTGTGTGTGTGTGTGTGTGTGTGTGTGTGAGAGAGAGAGAGAGAGTTAAGTGTGTGTGTGTATATATGTAATGTGTAATAAATACAGACAGAGAGAGTGTGTGTGTAATAGAGACTGAGGAGGTGTGATATGCTTGGCTTGGCCCTCGTCATCTTCAAACACACACACACACATACACACACACACACACACACACACACACACACACACACAGAGAGAGAGAGAGAGAGAGAGAGAGAGAGAGAGAGAGAGAGAGAGAGGGAGAGAAGGAAAGTGAGTGTGTGTAATTGAGATGAGGGGTGTAGTGTATTTTGCGTGGTCCTTGTTGGGTTCTGTGTTCCGAGGTTCTACAGAGTTCCGCCTCCCCACATGGAGAACCGATAGTGAAGAGGCCCAGAGTGCAGCAGCGTCACTATGGAAACAAACAGAACACACCCCCTGGGTTCCGAGTCACACACACACACACACACACACACACACACACACACACACACACACACACACACACACACACACACACCCTGAGTGCAGCATCACCACTGAGGGACAACATGCGTGGAATTCTCACTCTGTAAAGCTCCAGAGCAAAATAAACTATTACTGTAGAGGTTATGTCTCATACACACACACACACACACACACACACACACATATGTAAAATAAAACATGAAATCTTTTCTCCCTCTGTCAAAATGTGTGATTTGTAAGAGTGTGTGTGTGTGTGTGTGTGTGTGTGTGTGTGTGTGTGTGTGTGTGTGTGTGTGTGTGTGTGTGTGTGTGTGAAGTGAAGCAGCTTCACTCATCCAAGTGTAGGAATGTGTTTAATTTGCATGCCAAAGATGATAATGAAAGAGGCCCTAATGGCTGTAATGTATTTATACACACAAGGGGCACATAGTGCTTCACATGGCAGCTGAGAAAAATGAGTAAATATGTAAATAAAAGCATATTCAGGAAATGCAGCAAACAGACAGACAAGGTATATCCTTCTTAAAAGAGAGTAAAAAGGAAAACAGAGGAAAACAGGGAGGGGGGGGGGGGTCTATCCATATGGCTATTTATAAAGGTAGTCTGGGGGGGTGTCTATCCATATGCCTGTTTATAAAGACTGGGGAGGGGCTATATAAATTTATATTTATAAAGGTGGGGGGGCGGGGTGTCTATCCATAAGCCTGTTTATAAAGACTAGGTTGGGGGGGTTGTCTATCCAAATGTATATTTATAAAGGCCTTTTAAATGAGTCCACTGTGCCAGCAAACCTCAATTCTGCAGGGAGTTTGGGTGCTGTGGTTTCAAATGCTCTGTGGCCACCGGTTCTAAAGCGGGTGCGTGGAATGGACACACACACACACCACAGGTTCTAAAGCAGGTGCGTGGAGTGGACACACACACACACACACACACACACACCACAGGTTCTAAAGCGGGTGCGTGGAGTGGACACACACACACACCACAGGTTCTAAAGCAGGTGCGTGGAGTGGACACACACACACACCACAGGTTCTAAAGCGGGTGCGTGGAGTGGACACACACACACACCACAGGTTCTAAAGCGGGTGCGTGGAGTGGACACACACACACACACCCCACAGGTTCTAAAGCGGGTGCGTGGAGTGGACACACACACATACACACACACACACACCACAGGTTCTAAAGCGGGTGCGTGGAGTGGACACACACACACACACCCCACAGGTTCTAAAGCGGGTGCGTGGAGTGGACACACACACACACACCCCACAGGTTCTAAAGCAGGTGCGTGGAGTGGACACACACACACACACACCACAGGTTCTAAAGCAGGTGCGTGGAGTGGACACACACACACACACCCCACAGGTTCTAAAGCAGGTGCGTGGAGTGGACAGCAGATTGTGATTATTGGACATGAGGGAGAGTCTGGATGTGTGGGGCAGTGTCCTAAATGTTATTAGGATACCAGCCTTGTCAACATTGTGAGGAACAGAACCATAACTACTCATCTATGGGAAACAGGGTTAGTGTTAGACTTAGATCTGTCTTATGAGGGCGTAGGGATTCCCCATCCACTTGCTGTGTCTGTATCTGTGTCTGTTGTCTTCCTGCAGACGCCAACACCTGGCAAAGGCTGAAGCCACACCATGTTTTTTTCTTGTTTCCCAAAAACACTGAAATATGACTTAGGCAATTATCCTTTGAGGCTAACAAAATGTTTTTTATTCATGATTCATAGATGTTAATAAGCATTTTGTTTTCTTTGTGAAATTAATCTCAGTGTTGTGGGTTCAAGCCCCACGTTGGACGTTGGCTTTTGGCTGTTGCCACATCAAAAACAAAACCTTCCTTCCCCTAAGAGCTGTGTGATCTATTTTAGTTGTACTTCCCCTAAGAGCTGTGTGATCTATTTTAGTTGTACTTCCCCTAAGAGCTGTGTGATCTATTTTAGTTGTACTTCCCCTAAGAGCTGTGTGATCTATTTTAGTTGTACTTTCACAAAGACCAGAGGGCAGGAGGAGAGAGCAGCACAGCAGCAGTCCCGTGGCTGGTTAGCTCAGTTGGTTAGAGTGTGGTACTAATAATGCCAAGGTCGTGGGTTTGATACCCGCCCGAGCCAAACTCTTTGTGCCCTTATAGAAGCTGCCAGGCGTGAGCCCCTTGCTGTTTCAGCTTGTGTGTTCGCTCGTCTTCAGGTTGCCACGGCGTAGTAATTCTCCCAAAGGCCTAGCTCGCTCAGTCGGTAGAGAATGACACTCTTACTCTCACGGTTGAGGGGACGAGCCCCACGTTGGGTGTTGGCTTTTGGCCCTCACCACAACAAAAACAAAGCTTTCCCCAAAGAAAATGTATTTCAGTTCCACTTTTCACTAACACCAGGAATGAGCTGCACACAGCAGCACTGGTTAGCTCAGTTGGATAGAGCATGGATTAAGCAATGCCAAGGTTCTGGGTTCAATCCCCATGCGGGCCAAGTTCTTTGTGCCGTAAAGAAGCTACTAAAAGACCTCGTTACTATAGAGGTATGTATGGGTGGCCAAGGGGCCGTCAAGGTTGGTTCGAGGTTCAAACTCTGGGCCTGTGTAAGCAATTTTTTTTTAATTATTCTCACTTCCAACCTTTCAAAACCCTCCTAGTCAGTTGAGTGGGAGTTGAGGCTTCTTGGTTGACTGGTTAGAAAGTTGGACTCATGATCCAAGCTTGCTGTCACAGGTTCAATCCTTGAGTTGAATGCCATCTATTACAATATTTATGTTTTCGTTTTGCCAAACTTAAACTAGAACATAAAGTATTAACTTTGACCTGGGGGCGAGTTGAGTGGGAGTCGACTGTTGAGTTTAGAACATAAAGTATTAACTTTGCTACTTAACTAAATGACAGGGGTTGAGTGCAGCACTTTGACATGGGAGGGGGGGTGGGGGTTCAGGGGGCGTGTAAATGAACCACCCTAATGCAATCGTCTTGGCTCCCCCTGGCCGTAGCAGTAATGAGGTCATTGTGTTTGTGGTGTTAAGGACATGCATCACCCAGGATACGAACTAGTGACCTTGCACACCAACATCAGTGTTCTTACCTGGAGAGCCACCCAGCCCCAGATTAACTCATGGCCTAAACATGCATTAATAGCCCACTATAGTGTCAGTCTGAGTCAGGTTTAGGTTAAGAAGTAAATGTACAAGCAATTTAAGGAAGGGGACGACTATGTTCAGAGTGGGAAGTGAACCTGGGACGCCCACGTAGCAGCCTTGGGTCAAACCACTAGGCCAAGCTAGATGAAAGGTGTGCTTGGTTCAGTATCATTCCAACATCATTCTTAAGTTTGCTCTAAACGAGCATGTGCTTTATACCTGACTCGAACCACAAACCTTTTGGGTATCAGCCGAGCGCGTCAGCCGACTGCACCAGAGAGAGCTCAGCTGAGAGGAGACTAAATGCCCAATAGACACGGCAAAGCTCCTGTGACAGGAGGAGAACCAGTCGAGGGCCACACCTGATAGACACACCCAGTTACGGAACCAGTCGATCGGAATACGGTGGCCCTACCTAGGCTTATTGCCTTCATTGTAGCTGAGCCTAGTGTGTGTGTGTGTGTGTGTGTGTGTGTGTGTGTGTTAAATAAGTCCAATGCCATGTCCACTCTTTCTGTCCCATCTTTTAATTCTGAGCCGTCTTCAACACCACAAGACCACAGGAAGAGGAAATGACATCAGAGAAGATTATCTGGAGATCTCAACATATTCATGTCAGATATGTGTGTGTTTGTGTGTGTATAACTGCAGTGGCCACAATGTTACGCAGCCTCTCACACACACACACACAACCTCTGACAAGATGGCGTGCCATTCCCATCAAGGCTGCAGGCATACACAGCATGTTTATGATATAAAGAGATTACATACTTCAATAAATAATTAGATTTAAAGAGATTACGAACAATGTACATAAATAAATAAATAAATAAATAAATAAATAGATTTAAAGAGATTATGTACATAGATAAATAGTTGAAAATACAGTTTTATGATAATGAAATAGATAAATAGAGATATTGTATTGAGATAAGAATACGTATCTAGGAAAGACATCAGATTTAGAAAAGTCTGGCAGGTGAACACACACACAGCAGATGAACACACACACCTCATGGAAACACACACACAACAGATGAACACACACACCGTATGGAAACACACAGACACACAGCAGATGAACACACACGCCGCATGGAAACACACACACACACACACACACACACACACACACACAGAAGGTAAACACACACACCTTATGGAAATCAGTTTAGAAAAATGTAGTTAAGCGTGTGAACTTGGTCCTCATCTCAGTGTGTGTGTGTGTTCCTCATCATAGTG
>JAODXP020000021.1:36651232-36656232 GCA_027497455.2 Sardinella longiceps | reverse complement strand
CATGGACGATATTAGCAACGGAAAATGGGAAAGATGTCCGAAGCTTTCCCCCTCCTCTCCCCTCCTTTCCCCTCCTTCCCCCTCCTCTCCCCTCCTTTCCCCTCCTTTCCCCTCCTTCCCCCTCCTCTCCCCTCCTCCCCTCCTTCCCTCCTCTCCCCTCCTTTCCCCTCCTTTCCCCTCCTCTCCCCTCCTTTCCCCTTCACCCTGAAGGCCAGAAATGGAGTATGTGATGGTTAAAGTGATACACCAACATTTGGGGAAATAGACTTTCCACCGCTGCTTGAGTTTAACAATTGAATATCAATATAAAAAACAAATATCATTTCACCGGTATCAGTGTTAGCCCCAGTCTACCACTGAGCATTAGAATGAGTTTACAATGTTAGCCCCAGTCTACCACTGAGCATTAGAATGAGTTTACAATGTTAGCATCTCTCCAGTTAGCGTGTTCAGAGGTGGCAATGAATTCTCATAGTTGTATTTTATTACTGTATTTTATTACTGTATTTTATTACTGTCATTAAAACTTGAATGTAAACTTGTACTAAGAGCAACAGAAAATGAATCATGTTAATTTATAGGCTGATATGACATGCATTACTAATACTGATGATTTCAGTTGCAGAGGGGGACAGAGAGCGAGGGAAGGAGAGAGAGAGTGGGAAAGAGAGAGAGAGGGAAGGAGAGAGAGAGAGACAGAGAGAATGAAGGACAGATGGGACAGAGAGAATGAGAGAGGGAAGTAGAGAGGGGAACAGAGAGAGAGAGGAGAGAGAGAGAGAGAGAGAAGTAGAGAGAACAACAGAGACAGAGGAGAGAGAGAGAGAGAGAGGGACAGGGGAAGGACAGACGGAGACAGAGAGAGAGAGAGAGAGAGAGAGAGAGAGAGAGAGAGAGAGAGAGTAGAGAGACAGAGATCCAAAGGACTGTAGGCCCCAAGACAGAAGCCAGGGATAGAGAGAGAGAGAGAAAGAGAGAGAGAGAGAAAGAGGGGGGGAGTAGAGAGATAGAGAGAGAGATGGGAGAACAGAGGGGTAGGCAGGGAAAGAGGAAAGAGAAGGGGGAGATAAAGGGATAAAAAATGAACCTCAGAAGAAAAGAGAGAAGGAGAGGAAGACAGGAGTAGAGAGGAGAGAAAGAGAGGAGAGAAAGAGTGAAAGAGGGGGAAGGAAGACAGGAGTGAAGGAGAGAAAGAGGAGAGAGAGAAGAGAAAGAGATGAGAGGAGGAGGGGAAGTCTATTAGGGGAGAATGTAAGAGAGGAGAGAAAGAGAGGAGAGGAAGAGAGGAGAGAAAGAGAGAGGGATGAGAGGGATGACTATTAGGGAAGAATGTAAGAGAGGAGAGGAAGAGAGGAGAGGAAGAGAGGAGAGAAAGAGAGAAAGAGAGAGGGAAGACTATTAGGGAAGAATGTAAGAGAGAGAGAGAAAGAGAGGGAGAGGAAGAGAGGAGAGAAAGAGAGAGGGATGAGAGGGAAGAATGTAAG
The DNA here is from genome assembly GCA_027497455.2 of Sardinella longiceps. Classification (NCBI taxonomy): domain Eukaryota; kingdom Metazoa; phylum Chordata; class Actinopteri; order Clupeiformes; family Clupeidae; genus Sardinella; species Sardinella longiceps. The sequence goes on along the minus strand of JAODXP020000021.1, from coordinate 36,654,748 downwards.
TAGTAATAAGGACAAGAAGCCAACTCAGCATTCAGGTCAAACATCAAAGACAACGTGTGCGCATGCGCACACACACACACACACACACACACAGGAGCACAGTTATGAGAAGGCACACACACACACACACACACACACACACACACACACACATACACACACACACACGCAGGAGCACAGGTATGAGAAGGCACACACACACACACACACACACACACACACACACACACACACACACACACACAGGAGCACAGCTATGAGAAGGCACACACACACACACACACACACACACACACACACACACAGGAGCACAGCTCCAAACAGGCTGTGATACGAATGGCTGCAACCCAGCTGGTTCCCACATTATTTTATCTGGGTTTTAGTAAACAGCTATTAATAAATAAATAAACATCAGTACACAAGCTAGTACTAAATAAGCAAACATCAGTAAACAAGCCTCCAGATGGCCAACAGAAGGAGCAGAGGAGTGTACGCTGTAGTGTGTGTGTGTGTGTGTGTGTGTGTGTGTGTGTGTGTGTGTGTGTGTGTGTGTGTGTGTGTGTGTGTGTGTGTGTGTGTGAGTAAATAGATGAACTGTGCAGGGAAGGAGCAGCTCAGAGGGGCATGAAGCTCAATGAGCCTGCATTGTGTGTGTGTGTGTGTGCGCGCGCGCGCGCTCGGATGCAAGCTTCGCTTTAGCTCATTTGATGTTCTTTTGACAGGCTTCATTTGTGTGTATTTATGCGTGTGTGTGTGTGTGTGTATTTATGCGTGTGTGTGTGTGTGTGTGTGTGTGTCATTAGTCTGTGTTATTTCAGCAGATATAAGAAAACTCAGTGATCTCCACTCTCCCCACTAAATCATCTCCTCTTCCTTGTGTGTGTGTGTGTGTGTGTGTGTGTGTGTGTGTGTGTGAGCATCTACTGTGAGCCTCTCAGCACCTGTGTGTGTGTGTGTGTGTGTGTGTGTGTGTTATGTTTAGGCCTTATGATGAAGACACGCTGCCAGGATGACTGTGTGTGTAACAGATACCAACTAGCCAGGGCAGTACAGTACGTGGTTAATTCTCTCATATCTAGCCTCTAACACACACACACACACACACACACACACACACACACACACCTGGGCTAGCTGGCGGTAGTACGTGGTAAATCCTCTGGCTGGCCTCCTAACACACAGCTGCACCCAGATCTCTCTCTCACACACACACACACACACACACACACACACACACACACACACACACACACACACATACACACATTCCAATAATTAAGCCTGGGCTAGCTAGTGGTAACTCCCCACACCCCTAACCTTAAGAACCCTACTCACACACACACACACACACACACACACACACACACACACATACCTGGGCTAGCTAGCAGTACGTGGTAACTCCACACACCCCTCACTATAAGACCCCTACTCAGTTAAACACACACACACACACACACACACACACACACACACACACACACACACACACATCCTCCTAAGAGCCCTACTCAGTGCTGAAGTGGAGGCCTGGGATTTTAGCTCTCACACACATACACACACACACTTTCACACACACACTCTCACACACACACATCCCTAACCTTAAGAGCTGTACTCAGCGCTGAGGTGGAGGCCTGGGCTGTTAGCTCAGTGGCCAGCATTTGAAAACACACACACACACACACACACACACACACACACACACACACACACACACACCTGGGCTGAGGTGGAGGTCTGGGCTGCATTTGAGCCATGCGGTAGATGTGATGTACTGTTGTTGACGGGGTGTTCGATACCCATGAGTAGTCGACATGTGTGTATAGTTGCATGTGTGTGTGTGTGTGTGTGTGTGTGTGTGTGTGTGTGTGTGTGTGTGTGTGTGTGTGTGTGTGTGTGTGTGTGTGTGTGTGTGTGTGTGTGTGTGTGTGTGTGTGTGTGTGTGTGTGTGTGTGTGTGTGTGTGTGTGTTGCCTTGCTGTTTTAGGTTTTATGAAGTTGTTAGGCCGTCAATCTCTGTTTTTTCCTGTTTAAAGTAATCCAGTGGTGTGTGTGTGTGTGTGTGTGTGTGTGTGTGTGTGTGTGTGTGTGTGCCCATGTCCCATTAAATGGATCATCTATAATGTATGAAAGTGGCTGAGGACACACATTACACTACACCACACACAGAAACACACACACACACACACACACACACACGTACATGCACACACAGAGACAAACACACACACACACAGACAAACAAACACACATTCTGCTACACCATACACACACACACACACACACACACACACACACACACACACACACACACACATTTCACTTCCACTACAAAGCCATATTTACAAAACTACCATGCAGTGAATATCTCTCTCTCTCTCACACACACACACACACACACACACACACACACACACACACACACACACACACACATACAGTACAGTATACACACACTGTCATACACATACACATACACTCAAACACACACACACACATTCACACATAAATACGGTACAGTAACCCCCCCCCCCACACACACACACACAGAGTACAGTATACAGACACACACACACACATACACATACAAACAAAACCTAGAATAGCCTTCATGGTATCTGTCTCTCTCTCCCCAACTGCCACCCTAACACACACACACACACACACACACACACACACACACACACACACACACACACACACACACACATACACACAGCCAACAGGCACATCCATTCTATAAAATCAGATGCAAATCTCAGTTGGCGAATCATGTAGCCTGATGATTCAGTCACATCAGATATTCATTACATTTCTGTCATATTATCAGTAAGACTTCATCTGTGTGTCTGTGAGGGTAGTGTGTGTGTGTGTGTGTGTGTGTGTGTGTGTGTGTGTGTGTGTGTGTGTGTGTACTAGTGCACTAATTAATCATCATGTATATGACTCAGTTGTCAGCCTCGTCACGAGCGCCACATTACACACGAGAGTGATGAGAGCTCGCGAAACCCGCACTTTGCCTGCAATCACTCGCGTGCCTACACATACGCTCACGTCATCCCGGGGCTGTCACATCTCCGCAAGTCCGCTCTCCGCGACCGGACCATGACGGCATCCTCATGACTATGGGTTTCAGAAATCTGCCTAAAACGGCGCGCGTGACGTCTACCAGCTTGACATTCTGTTGACTCTCTCGCGGACACCGGATAACATTAGGCTACTACAGCATCCCGACAACACTGTTTATAGCGCGTGCTCTGCTCACTCCTGTCCAACGTGCTCACTGACCGCCACACATCGGTTGCTTGTTTACCGAGGAGAGGCGCGAGACTGAAAAGGCCGAAACCCTCAAATCTCCGATCCCTAAAAACCCCGCCAAAGACACGCAGGTTCTTACCTCAGACGCCGCCATGTTGTCGTCAGACGAGAAGGAGCTGTCCCGGTCCCGGTGCTGAAGCGGTCTCCTCGGAGGGACCCGCGTGAGCCGGTGTGTGTGTGGCGGGAGCGAGGTGTG
>JAODXP020000021.1:36616232-36618732 GCA_027497455.2 Sardinella longiceps | reverse complement strand
CATACAGTACACAGACATACAAGTTCACCAACACACACACACACACACACACACACACACACACACACACACACACACAGGTGCACATACACATACATACAGGACACACACATGCACACACACTTGAGTATACCCACACACACAAATGAAGACATCCAGGCATGTAAGAATAGAGTGGTGACATGATGACGTGTGTGTGTGTGTGTGTGTGTGTGTGTGTGTGTGTGTGTGTGTGTGTGCAGGTTAAAAAAATAACTTTTTGACTTACCTGGGTTAGGGTTAGGCCCGATCATTACCAATGGCAGGTAAGGCCCGATCATTTCCCGGCCAAAAAATATTTTTACCGGCCACTGAATTAATTTTTTAGGGTGCTTTTTTAGAACAGCTTTACTTTTCTCTCAGGTGTCTCTATAACAAAAGCCATGATACACACAAATGTATTTTATACCAGATGGTTATCTAAACTCAACTGGCTCCATTCATTTCATTTCACATTAATGACAAAAGTCATAGGCCTATATGAAGCAGTCATATTTCAGTAGTCTGACAGTAGTCTGGCTGAAGTGGCAATTCTTTGCTAACGTTATCGCCACGTGAGGTGAATGGCGAGGGTCCCGACGCACATATCCAGTTAAGCACTCGCAGAAAGTTCAGGTGAATGGTGGTTTAATCAATGAACAATTCCGGTTTACTTTCACGGTACAGTTGCAATCAAAGGATGAAATGATGAGTATAAAAGTAATTCCAAAAGTATTCCAACAAAGTATTCCAGTTTGCAAAGTTACCTGCATAAACGTATGTGCTATTCACGCTACCTCAAACCAAACCAACTAATTAAGGCTTAGTTTACACTTCCCCGGGTCTTCAAGAAACCGGGTATATTCCCCTCCCCCGAGTAAGAAAACAATCGCATTTACACAAACATCAAAAACGGCTAAGAAAGGCGGTGACAATTAACCACCACGTCACAGTTTTATCAAAGATCTTTCAAGGGAGCAACATCGTAGCAGATGGCCACAAACGTGAAGTGTTTCGGTCTGCATTAGCAGCAGTGTCACATTACGTCACATCATTAACATTTTCCCTTAGGAAATTATAGAATGATAATGTATGTGTGCCATAATATTGTCTGTGAACATTAATGAAACCAACAAATGACAATTCAATCGCTCCTCTGCAAAACAATGTTGTATGAACCAAGTGTGCTTTTTAGCTTTAGACAGAGAGGGTTTGTTTGGCAGTTACCATGACGACATAGCTATATGCTAACTATAAGCTAGTTGTTTTGGACTTTCCTCAAACCTCACATATTGCTGTAAACTATGTTCACGTTTGCTCTGTCCACTTAAAATGAACTCAGTAATGTTACCCGCAGGCTGTCAATAAATTACATCTCAAATATAAATGTAAAACATTACGTTAGCTAGATCGCTAGCGTTAGCTCGCTAACAACATTTAGTAGGCTATTTACTGCCTGGCAGCTTCATCTGATAGAAATACCAACAGTAACAGATTACAACATTAGTCTTTAAATCATGTTAAACACTTACAGAATATGAGAGATACATGCCAAAAAAACCTGCTAACTCCAAAAAGACGATTTATTGGTAAAAGTCCTGACATCATTCAAAACCAGGTGGTGCCCCTTGTGAAAATAGAACTACTATGCGCGAACGTAGGTGCTTCTCGTTTGCTCCAACTGTCTTTGGGGCTAGAGCTCCGGTTATGGGTAGTTACACAAATCTCTGAAGACGGGGTTCTCCGACATCTCCACCTTGCCCGGAGTTCGTGAGATTCTCCGTCTTCACCTTCGGGTAAGTGTAACAGAGAGGTGCAACCGCAGAGAAACATGTGCGTCTTTATGGTTATCCGAGTTTGTGTAAACGGGGTCTAAAGGTAATGATGAGATACACCGGCAGGTCAAGGGGGAGTGGTTACATGCCACATGATCGGGAACATAATCAGGTAATCAGGTGAGTATCTAAATTAAACTAAATAAATTAATAATCATTTTCTTTACAGGTTCTCTTATCCTTACAGGTTTACAAACTTCATAATCATAACTTAAACAAAAACTGAATCAAAATCAAGAACCCAAATATGGCTCCTACACTGGCAGGTAGCTTGGTTTTTGTTATCAGCCAAACCAAATTTTTACCCGCATTTGGACGGTGTTGCATGCTCATTTTAAACCCTGATGTGTGTGTGTGTGTGTGTGTGTGTGTGTGTGTGTGTGTGTGTGTGTGTGTGCTGCCCTCTAGTGTGTGTGTGCTGTGTCTTTTATTCAGTCACTCAGCTGGAGGAGAAAAAATCAAAAGAAATCAATAATTAATATAATCATAATAATTTTATTTAAAAAGTTGATAGGAGGTAACCACTCCTTTTGCCTCTTTGTGTTGAGAATGAGCAGCGCTACACTGTTACCTCTTATCAGCTATATAGGGTTAGATTTCTTTATGAGTTTCCAGCAGCGCTACACTGTTACCTCTTATCAGCTATG
>JAODXP020000021.1:36603732-36608732 GCA_027497455.2 Sardinella longiceps | reverse complement strand
CTTACAGATGTGTAGCATACACACACACACACACACACACACACACTGCTTCCAAAGCTAGTCATCTTGTTTGTTGCCACATTTCTAAGAACACCAAGACTGCTCAGTGCTCAGACACTCAATTTAAGAAATATGGGACCATAGGGTTTCCTTTCACACACACACACACACACACACACACACACACACACACACACACAGAGACAGAGTCATTACTAATTGGCCAACACATTGTCTACACCTATGGCATATCCCTAACACACACACACACACACACACACACACACACACATACATATACATAGTGAGAGAGAGAGAAAAAGAGAGAGAGAGAGAGAGAGAGAGAGAGAGAGAGAGAAATGAAGAAAGAAATAGAGAGAGAGAGAGAGAGAGAGAGAGAGAGAGAGAGAGAGAGAGATCACACAAAGGCACTACAGGTCCTGATTGCAGTATTCGCGCGCAAGAGCGGTTGTGTAAACAGAATCATAACCGACTCAAAACCGGGGCCGCGAGACCTTTTGGGATTCCCTGCCGGGATACTCCGTTACCGGATTGCCCCTGGAGCTGCTGATTTCCAACGGTCAATTCAACAACTTGAGGCTTCACGGAGAAGCGCCGCGATAATGCGAATGCGACCGACTGGCTTTTATATAATCTGATACCTGTGCGCGTGGGTGCCGAGTGGGCTGGACAACACCGGAGGGGCTTCTCTTCTCCGCGGACTGGCGCGTGCCTTGTGCTTAGCGCCTCCGCCTCTCAGGTTGTCTGTGTTCGTTGAGCCTGAACACACACACACACACACACACACACACACACACACACACACACACACACACACACACAGCCGTTTGCTCGAAGATGCCGGGGTTCAGCGCGAGAAACCGGATCTCCTAACGACCAATGCACGTCCCCCCGCCTCCCTAACTTCAAGCTGCATGTGTCAGGACGAGAACAAGACATCGGTACAACCGACAGTCACGCGGGGGACCCGAAACGTCAACACACAGACCCCTCCGTGAATGAATTACAGGTGCACGAGCCAGCAAACGCCGGCGCATGAACACACTTGGGGCTCGCGGCAAAAACTGAGCGAGGAGGAAACATCTTAACATCTTAACATCTTAAAGGTGCGTGAGCTGTTTTTCTTCCTCTCAGACACACACACACACACACACACACACACACACAGGCACATAGTGAAGTTTTCAGCCATAACTGAACAGAGCCCTTCTCCTGCGCTGAGGACTGTCTCTTTATTTTGGTAGCCTATACGGTGTCGACTACATGAAATATATATAAATTGTATTTGTGTGTGTGTTGATGCGGAGGCGATTTGGCGAACTCGTAAACAACATCCCGTAACCGTAGAACCCCGAACAGCTCCGACTGCCGCAGCCAAACAGTGCCTGTAGGCTCGAGACTTCAACTCGAGACTTGGCTCCCGTTCAGCCCACGAGCGGGCGATATGCAGCGGACAGCACACTTGTGGACAGGGGCGCTTTAACACCTACGGAGGCCCCCGGGCTATAGAGTTTTGGGGGGCCCCCTCCCTCCTTCCCGTGCGCAGAAAGCAACACACGTTAGCCCTACAAGTAGCCTATTAACTGTCTGCTGATTGTTCTGCTTCAATCAGACAGCCATAAATCCCATACCGACAGCTGCATCTAACATACACATATAGCTTAACGTTAGCATCATTGCAGACTCCAACAAAATACCAAAACTATCCACTGGCTCTTACCTTTATTGTCCAGTTCAAGTAATCCAAGTTATCCATGTTATATCCATTATCCATATTCATATTATAAGTCCACAATTAGGGGTATGCCTTGCATGTTAGATAAGTAGATATCACTTATTGTTTAGTTATACTGACAGGTAGCAGAATGAGTTCGCTAATCAGAATAGTCCCTTGTTACAATGATGAACTTCACTGACGTTTTTCTCCGCATTCGTCTTTCTCTGACTTGTAACATTGTAACACTTTGAACGCTCATATCTCCGTAATTCGTTGGCCAATATTATCGATATTGGTGTCTTTTGAAAGCTTATTTTCTTGTCTTTCACGTGAATACATTGGCATAATTTTATGTTCGCTTGACTATATATTCTAGAGTGCAGTGTCGAGGTTACCAGTTCATACTGCAGCATGTAGAGCGCAATCCTTAATGAAAATTAAGTTTTCACAAAACTTAGGAACTCTCTCGTTCAGACCCTGCTGCTTGCTGTGTGTTACATACTTAAATGAAGCGGTGCAGATTACATTGTTGAATGTAGCCGACAATAGCCAAATTACTTTGATATCTCAGAGATGTTGACCCAAGGCATTAGTTAGTTGGATCCGACGGTCCCATGGGCGGTAACGTTAGTGCGCTGGAAACGGTAACCTAAACAATTGGGTTGTGAGTAGAGCCAGGGCATAAAAAATAGTGTAGGACCAGCCAGACCTTCATACTTTACGTATTGTTTGAGCATTTTGCCTAGATTATGGCATTTCTCATTTTCCACTAGGCCCTGCTGGCTGATGTAGCTAGAGTGTTTTCTCATCCCCCGCGATTAGGATATTTTGCCTGATAGCCTACATTGTTGACATTACACACATTTCATATCAAACTTAAAATTTTCGTTTTCATATCAAACTTAAAACTTTCGTTTCGTTCGCGGCAAAGTGAGCCAGGAGTTGTCACGCATGCAATTCACAGGACGCACAAGATGCGCACAAGATGCTCGCTTGCATAAGCTACTGTCACAAGATATAAATGGGGGATAAAATTTAACATTAATATCCCCACAAGATCAAATTATTCAAGCAGAGGCAAGGATACCAAAGCCAGAGGTAGGGAAATCCCATCCCCTCGACAAATCGCACCTTGATTATGAGGCCCCTGATTGGCCGGGGCCCCCGGCCAAAGCCCGAGTAAGCCCGTGCATTAAAGCGCGCCTGCTTGTGGAGGTTCGATGTCAGTTTGTTTGTGTGTGTGTGTGTGTGTGTGTGTGTGTGTGTGTGTGTGTGTGTGTGTGTGTGTGTGATCCATCAATAGCATGTTATATAAATCGCTTAGATCATATAGGCTACATAGATCAGTCAAACTTCACCTTTAGACTATTTTACTGTAATGCCACATCAGTAAATGCATCTGGAGACTTTATGTATAGGACATTAGATATGCTTGTGTGTGTGTGTGTGTGTGTGTGTGTGTGTGTGTGTGTGTGTGTGTGTGTGTGTGTGTGTGTGTGCAGGTACTTTCACTGTGCCATAAAACATCTGTGATTGCACAGACATCAGATCAGTGTGTGTGTGTGTGTGTGTGTGTGTGTGTGTGTGTGTGGCACCATAAGTCTCAGAGCAGAAGAAATGTACTCATGAAAACCAGATCAAATCTAAATGTAAACTGATACAGAATGCAGCCACTGAATGAGGTCCATGTGTTTTCCAGCATTACACACACACACACACACACACACACACACACACACACTCACACAGTGTCTTTAGCTCAGCGTTTCTCAAACTGTGGGGCGGGCCCCACTAGTGGGACGCAGACACATGACAGGTGGGGCGCGCGTGAGACATCTCTTTGCGATTGACCATCGGCCACACCATGCCCCCCAAATTCACCTATCTTCTCTGTCAGATTAGGAGCATTCATCAGATGTGCGCACATGACAGTAAATTGAGCTTTGCAACGGTGTTATCTGCTAGTTGCTGATGAGCAGTTTGAGAGAAATTTGGCTTTGAATTAGTAACATGAAAATCCTGCTCTACATCCATCTACAGGCCTACCACTCAGTGAAATACTGTATCTCAGGGCAGGTGGGGCATGAAAATTCTCTGCCTTCCAAAGTGGGGAATGACCAAAAAAGTTTGAGAACCACTGCTTTAGCTGATATCTTTTAAAGTGTGTGTGTGTGTGGGGGGGGGGGGGGGTATATCAATACCTATACCACTATGGGTCATCTAGCGACAAATACATATTGTGTTTGTGTGTGTTTGTGTGTTTGTGTGTGTGTGTGTGTTTGTGTGTAGCGAAGAGAGAAAACAGTGATCTCACCCGGTCTCGACCTAGGATGCTAAACATGCAACTAGACCGCAGCGCCAAAGAGCCAGGCTCATTGGTATGGCAGTCACAGTGCATACTCAACGGTAGTGACGGTACTCCGTCACACTGTGTGTGTGTGTGTGTGTGTGTGTGTGTGTGTGTGTGTGTGAAGTAACTGCTGGGTACTGGGCAGATTACCTAACTCTTCCCTTCAGAGACAGTCAGAAACTCACACACACCAGCTGTGTGTGTGTGTGTGTGTGTGTGTGTGTGTGTGTGTGTGTGTGTGTGTGTGTGTGTGTGTGTGTGTGTGTGTGTGTGTGTGTGTGTGTGTGTGTGTTCTACTTCAAGGAGGGCCCAAGGGCAAGAAAACTACCACTGTTTAAGGCTGCTCTCTCTGTGCCCCCTCTCTCTTTCCTCTCTCTCTCTTTCCTCTCTCTCTCCCCCTCTTTCTCTCCTTTTCTCCCTCTCTCTGCCCCACCTCTCTCTCTCTCACTCCCACCTCTCTCTGTTGTAGTGTTGTAGTGTTGTATTTAGTTACTCTCTCTCTCTCTCCCACCTCTCTCTCTCTCTCTCTCTCTCTCTCTCTCTCTCTCTCTCTCTCTCTCTCTCCCCCACCTCTCTCCATCTCTCTCTCTCTCTCTCTCTCTCTCTCTCTCTCTCTCTCTCTCTCTCTCTCTCTTTTCCTCTTCTTGTGTTCTGGGAGCACCAATACTATTCCACTCCTCCCTCTCTTTCTTCTGTATCCCTCTCTTTCTTTCTCCATCTCTCCCTCACTATCATCTCTTTCTTTCTCCATCTCTCCCTCTCTATCCATCTCTCTTTTTCTACCTCTCTCTCTCCTTCTCTCTCTCTTTCTCCATCTATCACTCTCTATCCACCTCTCTCTCTCTCTCTCTCTCTCTCTCTCTCTATCCATCTCTCCCTCTCTCAATAACCCATCTCTCTCTCTTTCCATCT
>JAODXP020000021.1:36589875-36592375 GCA_027497455.2 Sardinella longiceps | reverse complement strand
ACGCCACACCGCTCCCACGCGTCTCTTCATCCGCAGACAGCAGCAGCGAGGGCAGCGCGCGACTCTATATCATCATTCTCATTTCCTTCTACGGGGTCTTCCTCATCGCGATCATGATCGGTTACCTGCGCTCAAAGCAGCGCGAGAAAAGGAGGACCAACGTGTTCAGGCGCCTTCTGCACGAGGAGGAGCAGCGGGAGTGGGGCGCGAGCCTGAAGAAGCACAGCTGCGCGAGCCTCATCATCCCCGCCCTCTCGAACCTACGGTCCGCGCACGTGCCATTGGCCGCAGGCCTCCAGGAGAGCAAGGTGCTGTCGCCCCTGGCATGCGCGTTTTGCTCGGTGGAACAGAGCAGCGTGAGCTCGCTCTGCTCGTCTGCGGATGGTGGCACGCGCTTGGCCATTGAGGAAGAGGAAGGGGACAGCGGTACCGGAGAGGGACCGGAGGATACGGTGAAGGGAAGCTCAACGGACAACAGCCACGGATCGGCGGAAAGCCTAAAAGAGTCCTTGTGATTCAGAGACACGCTCGAAAGAGGACACACTCTCGTTCTTCCCGAACTTGGACACCGTGTCCCCGGGAAGGAGAGACTCGTGATGACGCAGACGCACGCACACCCGCTTTGACCACGAGACGAATGTGTTTAGAGCATGCATGGCGGGACAACCTGGAACCCACTTGAAATGTTTTTGTTTTGTGTACTTTCAGACTCGGTTTGCAGCCGTCAGTACACAGAATTAAACAAGGCCGATGGGAGGACTGGCACACACACACACACACACACACACACCCTGACGTTTACTGTAGATAATGTATATATACTTTATTTGATTTATTTTATTTGATATGCTTGGACATCATGTGCAGTCTTATAATAAAGAAATAAAATGCCTAATACTTTGATCCATGACTATATATGTATATAATGAACTTATCATGGCAAAGAGGGCCAACTGAGATTGTGTTTCTGTTCCTGAAATAGAATTCCCCCTAACTAACGCGTTACCCATACATTTCTTCGAAATATAAACATTTCACAGAATTTGTTTGGTGAAGCTGGGATAAGTCTACTTTATTGTGACAGGAATTTGCGGTTGCCAGCACACTCTGACATTATTTTCCAGATACAGCAGCGCTGAATTTCTAAACAAACGCCCAGCTGGGTCAGAGCTTCAACACACACACACACACACACACACACACACACACACAGACACACAGACACACGCACACACTTCTAGGGATAAACTGCTCACACAGATGTGTGTGCGTGTATGTGTGTGTGTGTGTGTGTGTGTGTGTGTGTGTGTGTGTGTGTGTGTGTGTGTAAGAAAGAGAGAGCCTGTGTTTAATTCCCATCCAGTGCATTATACATGCAAGAGGAAGTTTCCTATGTCAAACCCCCCATTAAATAATTCACACACTCACAGGGACAGATTAAACACAATCATCCGCCATCCATTATAAAACAGGAAGTCACATTTTTATTGTGCACACACACACACACACACACACACACATTTGTAGGCCAGACTAAATATAAAAGGGTTAAAGCTTCTGAGATGTACTGGGAGAGGGTGCTTGAGGGATAGAGCAAGAGAGAGCTTGTGTGTGTGTGTGTGTGTGTGTGTGTGCGTGTGTGTGTGCGTGTGTGTGTGTTGGAGTAAACTTTAATTTCCTACATCTGGCCTGAAAATCTCTGTGACCCAAAGTGCTCTCCATCTCTCTCTCTCTCTCTATCCTTCTCTCCTTTCTCTCTCTCTCTCTCCTTTCTCTCTCTCTCTCTCCTTCTCTCCTTTCTCTCTCTCTAACCTTCTCTCCTTTCTCTCTCTATCCTTCTCTCTCTCTGTCTTCCTCTCTCCTTCTCTCCTTTCTCTCTCTCCCTCCTTCTCTCCTTTCTCTCTCTCCTTTCTCTCTCTCTCTCTCTCCTTCTCTCCTTTCTCTCTCTCCTTTCTCTCTCTCTCCTTTCTCTCTCTCCTTTCTCTCTCTCCTTCTCTCCTTTCTCTCTCTCTATCCTTCATTCCTTTCTCTCTCTTTCCTTTCTCTATCCTTCTCTCTTCCATTATCTCTCTATCCCTTCTTCTCTCTCTCCTCTCTCTGTCCCTCTTTGCTTGTTCTCTCTACATAGCTCTGACATTTCCGTTGAAGAGCAAACACACACACACACACACACACACACACACACACACATACTTGACACACACATCAACGGAGCTACACACACTTGAAACTGTGAAACTGTCTCTAGCACATACTCATACACTCTCAGAATACCCGTGCACACACACACACACACACACACACACACACACACACACGCACACACACACAGATACCCCCTTGTGGTGGAGTCACATCCAACAAGCTCTCAAACGCCCCCTTGTGGTAGAGTCGCACCTATTTATAGACAATTCAGATCAGAATCTGAAAACTTTATTTGTCCCAAGATGAGCAATTCAGTTTGACAGATCCCAGGCTCAAACAATCAATCAATCAGTCA
>JAODXP020000021.1:36577375-36582375 GCA_027497455.2 Sardinella longiceps | reverse complement strand
ACTGGCCACCCTCCAATCAGTGTTTGAGGAGCTCCAGAAGATCTCAGGGGCCAAGAGCAAGAGTGAGAACAAACGCCAGAGCGATTATGAAGATGAGGAAGAGGAGGAGGGGGACGGGGAGGGGGATGAAGATGAGGAGGAAGAGGAGGAGGATGAGAGAAGGAGGAGGAAGATGTTTCTACAGGACTGGGAGCCTATGGGTGAGGATGAGGAAGAGGAACAGGAGATGAAGGATGAAGATGAGGAAGGGGAAAGTGACCGGGGTGAGCTTCGCCGTGACTACGATGATGATGATGACAACGATGATGATGATGATGATTTCCGAGAAGAAGATGAGTACGATGACCGGCTCGTCAAGAGATCCAGCCAATCAGGGAGCGTGGGCCGGCAGGGGGCGGGTCAAGCTGATGACCTCAGCAGTCTGGTGGACTACTACGTGCTGAGTGTTCTAGAACAGCAGGAGCAGAGGAGGAGAGCCGCGCAGGAGGAGGAGGAGGAGGAGGAGGGAGGAAGAGGAGCTGCGGAGGAGGCGTCTCTGTCTCTCACGCAGCTGCTGCGGATCTCTGAGCAGTTGGGTCTCTCCCCAGACCAGCTGCTGGAGCTGCTCAAGGCCTCTAGTAACCCACTGCCTCAGCAGGCACCGCCACGGACACCCCAGACACCCAGGACCCCTGCACGCCTGCAGGCACTGCCACAGACAACCTATCAACTCAGCAAGCCTGCAAGGACCCCAGCGCGTGTGCAGGCACCTCCTCAGACGACCTATGAGCTGAAGCTACACACAGGCCAAGCCCCTGCAGCCGACACACACTCATCACGCACACACACACACACACACAGTGGCTCACGGCTCACACACACTCAGGAGGACCTGCTGAGCAGTCCCCACGCACGGCCACTAGAGGCGCCAGAGGACGTGGCGGCCACTGCTGAGATCCTGCATCTGCTGGGCCTGCCTGCACTGACCAGTCCCCAGTCCCAGCCCCAGCTCCAGCGCCCCCCAGTGGGGAGAGAGAGGCAGCGCTCCAGAGCGCCCCCTACAGCTCAACACGACTCCCTGCAGGACCTGCTCCTCTCCCAGAGGAGTATCCACCCTCTGAACCAGCCTGCGGATCACCATCCTGCCGTTGTCCCCGGCAACAACAACAACAACAACAACGATGAGGACAGCGTCCCCCTGGAGAGGCTGCTGCTCGAGGAGGAGGGGCCAGAGGAGCGGGGTCTCCCTCCCCGGAGTGCAGGGGCAGACGAGGAGGACGAGCTGGCGCTTCGAGTGCTGACACGGGCGCTGGAGGACTACTACCTCGACCAGCCAGACACGGAGACCGACACGCCCACGGGTGCCATGGAGACACGGCAGAGCGAGGCTAAGGAAACAGAGGACGGGAACGACACTGACGACCAGACACTGCAGAGGATTCTGGGATACTTCACACCCGAGCAACAGCACAGTTCAGAGATGACTGACTTCAGCTAAGAGCTGGCACACACACACGTACACACACACACAAACACACACACACACACACACACACCTTAAGGACAGTTCAGAGATGACTCACTTCAGCTAAGAGCTGGCAGGACTGGACATGTGTATATTATCAACACACACACACACACACACACACACACAAACACACATCCTATTTGAGCAGATGTCAAACTGTAGTATTGTGAGGGGCAGAGAGAGGCGGGAACCGTAGCGTGTTGTAACCATAGCGACCACAGTAGCAGCGCTGTCGCTGTTCCACAGACTCTTCAGAGACAGGCAGCCCCTCAGTTTGCACAGCCCCTCATGGTCCTAGTGCCTCCAGTTACCAGACCAGCCAACACCCCGTCACTCACTGTTCCCACTCTTTTACACACACACACACACACACACACACACACACACACACACACACACACACACACACACACACACAGACCAAACACACGGACACATTCCGCCTGTGCCCTGTTCTTCCTCGTGTACCTCAGTGTGTGTGTGTTAGTTGGAGTGTGATGTCCTAGAGCTGAATAAAGTATTTGCACGTGTTTGTTTGTTTGTGTTTGTGTCTGTATAGTGAACTGGGACTGCAGCACCTGGGGGGAGTAACACATACTGTAGTAGGGAACAGCAGTAGTGTTCTAATGGAACAGGAGTAGTGTTCTAATGGGGAACAGGAGTAGTGTTCTAATGGAACAGGAGTAGTGTTCTAATGAAACAGCAGTAGTGTTCACAGGAGTAGTGTTCTAATGGGGAACAGGAATAGTGTACTAATGGAACAGGGGTAGTGTTTGGAACTGGAGTAGTGTTGTAATGGAACAGGGGTAGTGTACTAATGGAACAGGAGTAGTGTACTAATGGAACGGGAGTAGTGTTCTAATGAAACAGCAGTAGTGTTCACAGGAGTAGTGTTCTAATGGGGAACAGGAGTAGTGTTCTAATGGGGAACAGGAGTAGTGTTCACAGAAGTAGTGTAATGGAACAGGAGTAGTGTTCTAATGGGGGACAAGGAGTAATGTTCTAATGGGGGACAGGAGTAGTGTTCTAATGGAACAGGGGTAGTGTTTGGAACTGGAGTAGTGTTCTAATGGGGAACAGGAGTAGTGTTCTAATGGGGAACAGGAGTAGTGTTCACAGAAGTAGTGTTGTAATGGAACAGGAGTAGTGTACTAATGGGGAACAGGAGTAGTGTTCTAATGGAACAGGGGTAGTGTTTGGAACTGGAGTAGTGTTCTAATGGAACAGGAGTAGTGTACTAATGGGGAATAGAACTAGTGTTCTAATGAAACAGCAGTAGTGTTCACAGGAGTAGTGTTCTAATGGGGAACAGGAGTATTGTTTAAGTCAAGGAAGCGCGCTCAACACTCCGCGTTATATACACTGGGTGCTTAAACTTAATGGATGCAATCCAATACTAATACCGACTTGAATAAAGCAAGCACTCATCAGACATTTGGGGCTAGCGCCCTTCCTCAGTGTGAGCTATGGCGATTAAGGGCGCTTTCACACAGCTAGTTCGGTTATTTGGTCCGGACCAAGCAGTGAAATTGTTACAATGTAGCATACAGACAGCAGTGTGGTCTGTTTTCACACCGGCAAACGAACCAAACTTGGTCCCAGTGACGTAGTGGCATTTTCTCCTGGAGGAAATGAAGGCACCAGAGTTTGGTATTTGGTACGGATTCAAGCGAACCGAGACCACCTCTTTTTGGAGGTCTCGGTTCACTTGATTTAGTGCGCACCCGAGTGCGATTGACGCTTTCACACCAACGAAAACGAACCGAACTAAGGACTTTTGGTACGAATGGACAGTTTGGTGCGCACCAAATGCTGTTGGTGTGAAAGCACCCTAAGTCGAACAGGAGTAGTGTACAAACAGAACAGGAGTAGTGTACTAATGGCCAGGAGTAGTGTACTAATGGGGAACAGGAGTAGTGTACTAATGGAACAGGAGTAGTGTTCTAATGGAACAGAGGTGTTCAAATGGAACAGAAGTGTTCTAAAGGAACCAGAGTCGCGTTCTGATGATGAGTGTTTCATGAGTCATTCTCTCAGTTCTATTGTTAAATGATTGCATCTGTATTTTAACTGGCAAACACACATCCAGTATCCAGTTATCCACTCATTGTTTGTATTCTTTCTCTGCATACCTTGGTCTGGGTCTTTCTCTCTCTCTGTGTGTGTGTGTGTGTGTGTGTGTGTGTGTGTGTGTGTGTGTGTGTGTGTGTGTGTGTGTGAAACATCCATTATCCAGTCCTTCTCATAGTTTCTATTGTCTGCCATACCTTGGTCTGGGTCAGACTGTGTGTGTGTGTGTGTGTGTGGGCTTGTGTATGCGCACCCTCTCAGACAGAGTGTCTTTGTGCGCTGCGATCAAAGTACAGTGCATGAGGGCGTTTGGGGTCTTGTGTGTGTGAGTGTGTGTGTGTGTGTGTGTGTATGTGAGTGTATGTGAGTGTGTGTGTGAGAGTGTGTGTGGGTGTCAGGCGTGACTCACTCATTCACCCCTTTAAAAGAGTGTGCCCCAGAGAAAGAGAGAGAGCAAGAGAGAGAGAGAGAGAGAGGAGGCCGTACCGCTGCGTTGCTGCTGCTGACATGTCTCTGTATCGCAACTCCGCCTGGTTTGTCAAGGGACTCACACAGTTCACCAGGTAGGTTCTGGACAACACACACCTGCCACACACACCTGTGCTATGCTCACCTGCTCCTACTACTCGGCGTCTCCTATGTCTACTCCCTCCTCCTTCTCACCTCTCCCTCCTCTTTCACTCTTCTCATCTCTTTATGTTCCCATCTTTTTAACATTCTTTTCTCTCCTCTTTTCATCCCTCTCTCTACTATCTTTCTCTCCGACCTCAGAGCTCCGAGCTGAAAAACAACCCTTAAGCCGTGCGGAGATTTGAGATTTGTAATGATGACTTCATGTGGAATGAACTTTGTATGAACTCATTTGCAACGAGCGGATCAACAGAAATACAAAGAAAGTCTTATTAATTGAACACAGAGAGTTTGATTAATAGAACACAGGGGATGATTAATGGAATACAGAGAGGATTATTAACGGGATTTGGAATGGGGTAGCACTGTAATAACTGCCCCCTATAAATGGTTATTACATAGCTTATTAACACAAGTAAGTTGTTAATTAACTGTTAATAGATAACTGTTAACGGTTGGGTAACATGAACTAACAATACTGAAACAGTATTTCACAGAATAGTTAATAAATTAGTTGGTTAGTTAACAATTAGTTTATAATTTGTTATGGCTAAATGATACAATGAAAATCTTGATGGAATTAAGTTGTATTACTTATTTAACCTACTAATTAACGTTTTACTGATGTTATGATATTTATATTAGTGCTGTCAAACGATTAAAAAAATTAATCTGATTAATCACAACATTTTGCAATGATTAATCATGATTAATCACTTTTAATCGCAACTCATTTCCTCCAGGATGAATTTGGATGCTAGGGTATGTTGGATTCTTACTTTGCCCAGTAAAG
>JAODXP020000021.1:36564875-36567375 GCA_027497455.2 Sardinella longiceps | reverse complement strand
GGGTAGGAACATAGATATAGAACTGATTATTTATTTTAGAGATAAAGTAATTATTTAATACTGTATGCATGGGTAGGAACATAGATATAGAACTGATTATTTATTTTATAGATAAAGTAATTATTTAATACTGCATGCATGGGTAGGAACATAGATATAGAACTGATTATTTATTTTATAGATAAAGTAATTATTTAATACTGTATGCATGGGTAGGAACATAGATATAGAACTGATTATTTATTTTAGAGATAAAGTAATTATTTAATACTGTATGCATGGGTAGGAACATAGATATAGAACTGATTATTTATTTTATAGATAAAGTAATTATTTAATACTGCATGCATGGGTAGGAACATAGATATAGAACTGATTATTTATTTTATAGATAAAGTAATTATTTAATACTGCATGCATGGGTAGGAATACCTAACTGAGTCGTGGAGGGAGATAAAACCAGAGTGGAAGTACATATAGGAAGACAACGGCCAGGCTAAACCTACTGCATCTAAATGATCTACAGGCATGTAGCAGCCAACAATGTAATAACGCCAATAATGTAATAACTTAACAATGATGAAAGGAAATGTTTGAAACAATAACGTAATAACCCGTCACCCATAATGTAATACAGTAACTGGTTACATTACTGGCAGACTTAAAAACTGCTGTCAATAATGTACTAACTACTACGTCTGCTTTCAGTGAATACCACTTAAAGCAAAATACCGGAGTAAGTTTAAGCATAGCCCTGCTGCACGAGCCTTGTGTGTGTGTGTGTGTGTCAGTGATCTTAAAGCAACATACCGGAGTAAGTCTAAGCATAGCCCTGCTGCACGAGCCTTGTGTGTGTGTGTGTGTTTCAGTGATCTTAAAGCAACATACCGGAGTAAGTTTAAGCATAGCCCTGCTGCACGAGCCTTGTGTGTGTGTGTGTGTGTGTGTGTGTGTGTGTGTGTGTGTGTGTGTGTGTGTGTGTGTCAGTGAATACCACTTAAAGCAAAATACCGGAGTAAGTTTAGGCATAGCCCTGCTGCACGAGCCTTGTGTGTGTGTGTGTGTGTGTGTGTCAGTGAATACCACTTAAAGCAATATACCGGAGTAAGTTTAGGCATAGCCCTGCTGCACGAGCCTTGTGTGTGTGTGTGTGTGTGTGTGTGTCAGTGGCCTTAAAGCAATATACCGGAGTAAGTTTAAGCATAGCCCTGCTGCACGAGCCTTGTGTGTGTGTGTGTGTGTGTGTGTGTGTGTGTCAGTGAATACCACTTAAAGCAAAATACCGGAGTAAGTTTAGGCATAGCCCTGCTGCATGAGCCTTGTGTGTGTGTGTGTGTGTGTGTGTGTGTCAGTGGCCTTAAAGCAATATACCAGAGTAAGTTTAAGCATAGCCCTGCTGCACGAGCCTTGTGTGTGTGTGTGTGTGTGTGTGTGTGTGTGTCAGTGAATACCACTTAAAGCAAAATACCGGAGTAAGTTTAAGCATAGCCCTGCTGCACGAGCCTTGTGTGTGTGTGTGTGTGTGTGTGTGTGTGTGTGTGTGTCAGTGGCCTTAAAGCAATATACCGGAGTAAGTTTAGGCATAGCCCTGCTGCACGAGCCTTGTGTGTGTGTGTGTGTGTGTGTGTCAGTGATCTTAAAGCAATATACCGGAGTAAGTTTAAGCATAGCCCTGCTGCACGAGCCTTGTGTGTGTGTGTGTGTGTGTGTGTGTCAGTGGCCTTAAAGCAATATACCGGAGTAAGTTTAGGCATAGCCCTGCTGCACGAGCCTTGTGTGTGTGTGTGTGTGTGTGTGTGTCAGTGAATACCACTTAAAGCAATATACCGGAGTAAGTTTAAGCATAGCCCTGCTGCACGAGCCTTGTGTGTGTGTGTGTGTGTGTGTGTGTCAGTGGCCTTAAAGCAATATACCGGAGTAAGTTTAGGCATAGCCCTGCTGCACGAGCCTTGTGTGTGTGTGTGTGTGTGTCAGTGATCTTAAAGCAATATACCGGAGTAAGTTTAAGCATAGCCCTGCTGCACGAGCCTTTGTGTGTGTGTGTGTGTGTGTCAGTGAATACCACTTAAAGCAATATACCGGAGTAAGTTTAAGCATACCTGCTGCAAGCCTTGTGTGTGTGTGTGTGTGTGTGTCAGTGAATACCACTTAAAGCAATATACCGGAGTAAGTTTAAGCATAGCCCTGCTGCACGAGCCTTGTGTGTGTGTGTGTGTGTGTGTGTGTGTCAGTGAATACCACTTAAAGCAATATACCGGAGTAAGTTTAAGCATAGCCCTGCTGCACGAGCCTTGTGTGTGTGTGTGTGTGTGTGTGTGTGTGTGTGTGTGTCAGTGAATACCACTTAAAGCAATATACCGGAGTAAGTTTAAGCATAGCCCTGCTGCACGAGCCTTGTGTGTGTGTGTGTGTGTGTGTGTGTGTGTCAGTGGCCTTAAAGCAATATACCGGAGTAAGTTTAAGCATAGCCCTGCTGCACGAGCCTTCTAACAGCAATATA
>JAODXP020000021.1:36549875-36557375 GCA_027497455.2 Sardinella longiceps | reverse complement strand
GGTCTGTGTGCACATCCAGCTGGCGCTCTTGTCATGGCTGCAGCTCACCACCCACTCACTGCTCAGGGAGAAGAGCAGCGCCGACACTCGGCCCTGGTGCGCTGGAACACACACACACACACACACACACACACACACACACACACACACACAGTCATTTTATTACATTGAGGACAGAATAAGATATCAATGATTTCCTCTTTCCCCTGACCACTGTCAAACTCAGCCTGGTGTGTGTGTGTGTGTGTGTGTGTGTGTGTGTGTGTGTGTGTGTGTGTGTGTGTGTGTGTGTGTGTGGGTTGAGTCCACAACACACATTATATCAGGAAAAAAAACCTCAATCTCATTCATTGCTGATCATGTGAAGATGTAGGATCCAAATCATAAAATAAAAATACATTTCAGAAAAGGCTCTCATTTATGCATCTGTCCCTTCAAATACTTCTGATTATTATGGTTTATATTCTAATGAATTTATTAATTAGGAGGATTTTACATTTGAAACATTCAATGGCTGCATTAATTTCCCTCTGCATTCATTTTCTGCTCTGGAAGATGTTTGGAAGTGTTTTTTAAATTCCCATAATATTCCTGTTTTGGACACAGATATTAGGACTGGAATATTCTTATAGGAGTAGGCTAGTAAACACAGATATTAGGACTAATACTCTTATAGGAGTAGGCTAGTAAACACAGATATTAGGACAGTAATATTCTTATAGGAGTAGGCTAGTATGTAAGGGATAACGACCGCCGAGGTGTCCCGATAATGGACGAGAGGCAGGCGAAGAAGAGTCCGAAAGCGCAGCCGAAGGGCTGTTTGCCTACGCCAAGTCCATTATTTCTTATATCGGGACACCTCGAAGGCCGTTATCCCGCTTATCACCCGGTTGCAACTAAAACGTATAGAACGGTAAGCAAGTGTTTAAAACATAAAAGAAACATGTGGCTCCGTTTAGAAAGAAGTTATCCTGTTCGAAGCTGTTTGCCTACGCGAAGTGCTTTTCCAAACGAGACAATCGTGCTTTTCCAAACGAGACAAATAATTACATAGACCAGGCGTCGGTTTCCCAAAATCATAGTTGCTACTATGGTGGTTGCAATGCAATCTCTCATTGACAACTAACTAAGCTCACTGCTAGCTGGCAACTACGGAAAGAGAGGCTAACTACACTAGACACACACGTCTGAAGTTGCTAACTACAAGAGAGGCTAACTACAGTACACACACACACACACACACACATTTGAAGCTGCTAACTACAGTACACACACACACACACACACACACACACACACCTGAAGCTGCTAACTACGAGAGGATAACTACAGTACACAGACACGTCTGAATTCAGTGTGTGTGTGTCATCAGTATAGGTCCAAGTCAAGTCCCAAGTCCATAAAATAATAAAAAAAACATTCAGACTTGAGTCTGAGTCCTGTTTGCCTCCACTGAAGACAGACAGACAGACACACACTTAGACACACACACACACACACACACACACACACACACACAGAGACAGACAGACAGACACACACTTAGACACACACACACACACACACACAGACAGACACATACACACCAGAGACAGACACACACACCAGAGACAGACACACAGCTCTAACAGATACTGTATGGAAGAGACTCTGTGGGGAGAGTCTGTATGTGTGTGTGTGTGTGTGTGTGTGTGTGTGTCCCACCCAGAAACCAGAGAATAATTTGATCTGTTCCCAGTTACATGGTTTCTCACAGGAAATGGAAAACACACACATATCTGCACGTGCACACACAGACAGACACACACACACACACACACACACACACACACACACACACACACACATACAGACACTGCTCATTAGATTCCAATGACTCATGCTTGCTTGAGCTCTGGAAAACACGTCTGTTGAAGACCATAAAATTTCCCTCCCTTTCTTCCCATCTCACACTCACATAAACACACACACACACACACACACACACACAACCATTACACAAACACACAGCCATCCATTTATCCATGCACACCCTCGTCATCCGCTTACATCAACACACTCTCCCAGTAATACAAACACACACACTCCCAGTAATACACACACACACACACACACACACACACACACACACACACACACACACACACACTCCCAGTAATACACACACACACTCTCCCAGTAATACACACACACACACACACTCCCAGTAATACACACACACACACACACTCCCAGTAATACACACACACACACACACACTCCCAGTAATACACACACACACACACACACACCACAGCACACACACACACACACTCTCCCAGTAATACACACACACACTCTCCCAGTAATACACACACACACTCTCCCAGTAATACACACACACACCCAGTCACACACACACACACACACACTCTCCCAGTAATACACACACATACACTCTCCCAGTAATACACACACACTCTCCCAGTAACACACACACACACACACTCTCCCAGTAATACACACACACACTCTCCCAGTAATACACACACACACACACACACACACACACACACACACACACACCACACACACTCTCCCAGTAATACATACACACACACACACCCACACACACACACACACACTCTCCCAGTAATACAAACACACACACACACTCCCAGTAATATGCACACACACACACTCTCCCAGTAACACATACACACACTCCCAGTAATACACACACACACACTCTCCCAGTACACAGGTAGGGTCATGTCCAGGAGGAGAGAGATGCCGCGTGATGCCTTCTGACACTGCAGTCACATCTATGCATCAAGCACGTGTCGTCTACGCTTTTATCTACAGTGACTTATGGAAGGAGGCACTAATAGGGAGCCGAAGTAACGCCCTCGTCCGCATTAGCCTACGGTCCTATCGAGCCTATTAAAATGAACAAACAGATACATAGAACTTCTGGTCCGCTTTGGTATGAGCCGTGGGTTTCACATAATGTTTATAATGTTTAAACTTACATTTTGAGCTTCACAAACGTAAAAAATAAATTGATGGTAGACGAACTTCAAAAGTTACGTTACATAAAACAACAAACATAGTCTTGATTGGCATGAATGGTTATCATTTAAATTCACATGCGACATATGTGTGACTCAAGTTATAAATCAAAGTGGACCAAAAAGTCACGTTTATTTGTCCATTCACTCTCAGCTCAATAGGTCCCATATGCTAATCCGGAAGTTAGCATGACTTCGGTTCCCTACGTTTGATTCCAGTTATTCACATTTATACATTTAGCACGTCTACGCTTTTATCTACAGTGACTTATAGAAGGAGGCACCAACGTTTGATTCCAGTTAGATATTTACATTTCCATATTTGCATTTAGAATGTGGCTCAGAGCCATAGAGAGAGAGTTTGGCCAGCTCAAGTCATGGGCGACATGTTGAACCCACCATTCTGAGGATACTATATAATAGTGGTTTGGCCGAGAATAGTGGTGGTGAGAATAACACAGAATCTTCAGATGGTAGGTTACAACATGGCGGAGTTGGCCGAACTCTAAATATATACATGTCTCCAGGGTGGTTGTGAGTTACCTGGGTAGGTCTTGACATGGTTCATCTTGTTGAAGTCCTCTGAGATGAGAAACTCCTGTAGACACACACACACACACAGAGAGAGAGAGAGAGAGAGAGAGAGAGAGGGCTCAATAATGCTTCTTCTCCCTACTCAAGTTTCACTTCACTCCTAGTATAAATAGTGAAACTAGGCTGCAGGCTTAGAGCCTTCATGGAGACTGCTTAAACAGCAAGACTGAGGAACTGAAAACAAAATGAAAAACACCACTGAACATGATGTACTCGTACTCACACACACACACACACGCGCACACGCACACACACACAGAAAGTAGTTTCATCCATTCGCTAACACAATCTCCTAAAAGAAGTGACATCTCTAGTGTCACACACACACACACACACACACACACACACACACACACACACAGTCTTACCACAATGGCCCCATTGTCCTGACCAATAAAGATGCGTCTGCTGTCATGGTGGTATGACACACAGGAACATGGAGCTGAGAGAGAGAGAGAGAGAGAGAGAGAGAGAGAGAGAGAGAGAGAATGAAAGAGAGAGAGAGAGAGAGAGAGAGAGAGAGAGAGAGAGAGAGAGAGAGAGAGAGAGAGAGAGAGGGGAAATAGAATAATAGTGAAAGAGGGAGCGAGAAAGAGAGAGAAAGAGAGTGAGGAAGAAAAATGGAGGAAAGAAAGAGCAGCTGTGTAAGGAATCCAATGGTCAGATTGGTGTAGTCTGGGACTATTAATCCAATGGTCAGATTGGTGTAGTCTGGGACTATTAATCCAATGGTCAGATTGGTGTAGTCTGTCTGGGACTATTTGAAGAAGTCAGTTGCAAAAGCCTCTAAATCCATTTTCAGAAATATTTAAAAAAAAAAAATAAATAAATAAATTAATTAATTAATAATAATAATTACCAGGTAATCACAGTCAAACTGCAGTTAAGCTATTTTTATTAACTACAAAAAAACATCAGGCCAAAACAATTAAATTGGATTTGGAATGATAGAGTTTATCACAATTATATCAAATATTTCAGTAAATTCTTTGCAAATGACTTTTAGATGCTTTAGCATCCGAACTCTTCATTTAAACTCCATTGGAGTTTAGATCAGTGTGATTTGATAACAAACGTGACAGAAGATGAAGGTGCCAGAGTATGATGTCATAAGTGCATAGTATAGTTAGTGTATTCCAAGTTTAGGTGCAGGGGGGAGAGTGTCTATTGCTCTAGTGGTACAAGAGAGGTCACTCCTACAGCGTAGACCAATCGAGGACCATAGACTACATTGCCCTGTGTGAGGTGTTGTTATTGGCCATGTTCAACAATGTTCCTTGAAGTAAGGGAGTGACTGGCTTAAAGGAATTCTCCGGAGTGAATCAACACATAGCCCTACTGTTTTATAGTGCCAAACGCTACTGATACCCACCTCAATGACTGAATTTCGTCCAGCGCAGGCTGAGTTAGCGAAACGGCAGCCAAATTGATTAGGTTTCGTTTTGACATGCCTCATTCTGTTAATATTAGCTGCCGATTCACAAAATTGGTCTACCTTGCACGAAATTCCATCATCAAGGTGACTATGGACAGCGCTTAGCACTATAAAACAGCAGGACTATGTGTTGATTCACTCCGGATAATTCCTTTAAAGAGAGCATTACAGTAATTCAGATGGGAGCAAATCCACCAATCTCCCTGTTGGCCAACATTAGTGACATGAGTTTGCTGGGAGTAGTTAGGGGCAGCCAATGGAGCTCCATGAACAGCACTCAAGACGTGTGTTTGTTTTTGCACCTGACTGTCGAATCCTCTGTAGCAGTTTCACAGCACAGGCTGGAAGACACTGCATTAGGCAGGCAGGGTGTTGCCATAGTCAAATGAGAAATAACCAAAGTCTGGACATTTTGGCTAAGATATGGCCTGGTATTCCCAATGATGTTTTTAGAGAAAAGAAGCCCCATCCAGCGACAGAAAGGGGGCCTGTCTTAATGCTGATTTTGTAATGTAGGCTTGGCTGGGAGGAACAGTTCAGAGGTGAAAAGGCTCAATTGGACGAGGTGTTTTTTCCTTAATCTAATATGTACTTTGATTTAAAGTGTTAATGTTGATGCCCTTGGCTATTCTAATTATGTGCATGTATCAGAGAATGGCATCCTAGTGTGTGTGTGTGTGTACATACTTACAGGACACGGTGTGGTATATGCTTGGCCAGTACTGTCTGCTGTCTCTCTTGTGTGTGTGTGTGTGTGTGTGTGTGTGTGTGTGTGTGTGTGTGTGTGTGTACATACTTACAGGACACGGTGTGGTATATGCTTGGCCAGTACTGTCCGCTGTCTCTCTTAAGCCAAACTCGAATCGTCCTGTAATCAGAAGGGTGATTGACTTCATGACCCCAAAGGCTGATCATAGCAATGTAGCTACAACACCTCATACCTACTGGTACCTCATGCTCCGCCCAAGCGTCCTTGACTACGGATAACAAAGTTACCACTGCATAGACTAGCACTAGCCTATGTGAGGAAGGTCTGGTCAGGGCCGTCACAACAAGCAGGCAAACCAGGCACTTGCCTGGGGCCCCAGGCTGAAAGGGGCCCCTAAGAATGACTGTTTAAACATTTCAGTAGTTTAGTTGGTGGTGTTCTTCAATAAAATATGATACAGTTAAACAACTGTAAGTGCAACACATATAATTATATTAATAAAAGGTGATTGAATATTAAAATAATGTTTATGTAGGTGATATGGGAGGTGAAGGGCCCCGATGGCCTGTTTGCTTGGGGCCCCCTAAGTACCTTGAAACGGCCCTGGGTCCGGTCTGTAGCGACTGTCATGTATCACTTTTCCAGGCACACTTCTGACAGTTCATTTTTAAACCAACACTGCTGGATACTGTGCAATTATATACAAACCCCAGGCTAGAAATGTTCACAGGTTGTCTGAACAACCGAAACAACTGAATGATCCCGATCCCCCTAATTCTAGGCTAGAGTCCTAGTTCTACAGGTGGATTAAAAATGGTGAGATCTTAACTAGCTAGCCCACTTAAGTTTGTCGTTAGTATGAACGTTTCTCGAAGTAATAGCAACAATGTAACATTAGTTATGAGGATACACATTTCGCTGCATACTCTTTGCTAACCTAATCTCCCTTCGAAATTCACTTATTATGGCCAGCGTTATGTCAATGGCAGCTAACCAAGTATGACACAAGCCAGATGGTTATTTGCGAACGTAACGTAACGTTGAATAGCTTGCCGAGATTCCGCCCTGTTGCCTGCCTTATGTACAACAAACTTTAGAGTGTAGCATTTCCACATTTCCCACGATTGTATTCAAACATTTCTGTTGACGTTTTACCTACTAGTCTTCGATACCGATTGCTGGAAAACGGCAAAAGTCCCATTTATTTAGTAACGCTAACGTCAAAGACATTAAGTGGATCACATAACGTTAGTCATCGCTCTCTGGTAGCTGAGGTTAGCTAAGTTACTAAACCAGCTAAGGAGTAAATAAGTTGCATTCTTCCTAATGAATAGCTACCAATTGCTTGAGAGGTATGTCAAGTCCGTGTCTGTTTTATCAATGAAGCTAGCAAGTAACCTGAAAAGATGCAGTTGCTAGCTAGCGGTTAGCAGATCCCCCCTACATCCAACAGGCACCATCCGACTGACCTGTCCTCGCTGACTGTGATGACTCCATCCTCTTTCGGGATCAGGACTGCTGCATTCACGGCATCCTGGTGCCCTTCAATTTTATTGAGCAGAACAGGTCTTGAACTCTGGGGCCTCGAGTGAATCTCAGCCGCCATGGTTGTTTTCTTAAACCCTATCGCTCCCTTTCCTTCTCCGCTCAACCAACTCGACGAATCAGCTGACCGCCGAGGAAGTTCACCACAACACTGGATTCTTTACCGT
>JAODXP020000021.1:36537375-36539875 GCA_027497455.2 Sardinella longiceps | reverse complement strand
CCCGGCAGGAGCATGCCCAGTATGGAGGCGACTCCGTGGGGGGAGAGCAGCACGTTGTCCTGGGGGGCGGCCTGGACCACCTGCCTGAACACCTGGAGGCCGAGATCTGAGCCACGCTCCCCATACGAGGGAGACGCCGCCGCGCCCGTCGGATCACACACACACACACCCACCACGGCCAGAAACGCCATTACACACACACTTACACGTGGGACTGCCATCACGGCACCGGACAGAAATCTATCAGGAGAAATACAGAGAGAGAGAGAGAGAGAGAGAGAGAGAGAGAGAGAGAGAGAGAGGGAGAAAGAGGGATAGAGAGGGGGAGAGGGAGAGGGAGAGAGAGAGAGATTAACAAGTCATAAGTAGTTCATGTCCATTTACATAATATTATTTGTTGACTTAGATACTATATGTTTCGATGAGAAGCTTTAGATAGCTAGAGATGTTTAGATAAAGCAATGTTTAGATGTAGCCAGCAATGTTTACATTAGATGTAGGTATGTTGTTTTATGCATTATTCTTCATAATTGCAACTTTCTCCCATGCAAATAACCCAACGCTGAATGAAATTGAAAGAGACAGAGAGAGAGAGAGAGAGAGAGAGAGAGAGAGAGAGAGAGAGATTAACTGAGATTTATTGATGATTTCTGACAGATTAGCTCATTTAATTTGTAGACAGATATTTGAATATGGTTTGTCCTGATTACCAGCAAGTTAATATGAAATTGGGGATCATTTACGGTCATACTCTCAGGCCAGCAAAACAGACCATAATGAACAGCCACGAGAGTGTTCATCTCCATGACGACAGAGTGTGTGGACACTCTCAAGATGTCACAACAAACACCTCAAAAAACCCCACAAAACCTCAACACCCAAAACAATCACAGCATACTCTCAAACAACATGCTCTCTCACTCTCTCTCTCGCTCACACGCGCACACACACACACACACACACACACACACACACACACACACACACACACGCAGCCATGTGGTGGATGTCATTCCCAGGGCTGGAACATCCTGCCTTTCTCAATCCCACAACTTCTCACACTATTGCATAAACATAAAGAAATGTCTTAACACACACAGGCAAACCCTCTCTATCCCCATTACACACACACACACACACACACACACACACACACACACTAAGACCTACCAGTCTGTCACACATACTCCAAGCTATTGAGTTTCTGGTCACACTGCCTTGCAGCTGAGGAATTTTCAGTGGAGAAGAGGTGTGTTTGTGTGTGTGTGTGTGTGTGTGTGTGTGTGTGGTGATTCAGAGTAGGAGAGAGGTCTGGCTCTGACTCGCTCTGATCAACTATGGGAGATTCCTCAGTGCTGACAGTCTTGTCTTAAAACAGACCTCTCTCTCTCTCCCTCTCACACACCTCTCGCGCGCACACACACACACACACACACACACACACACACACACACACACTTAATGACTTGTAGCTTCAGAGTTCGGTCCTGAACCGTGCCACAGTTTGAGGCACTGCAAGCATCATTTCCGTGGGAGCGCAAGCACCGGGTCGGTGTTGACGTGGGCCGCGCGCGGCTGAGAGAGAGAGTGAGTGCGTGCGGTCTCTGGCCGTCAGCCCGCATTGTGTGAGCATGACTCGGTGCTCGGGCTGAGGCTCGGGGGAATAAGTGCTACAGCGGACGTTTCCTATTACAGGCCGAGCCGAGCTTGGCTCCAGTCTCGCCCAGTAAATAAAGTCAGGCTGAAGTTAACGTTAACGTTAACGTTACTCCACACTGGCGTGAGACCCGAAAACACTCGGACCCCGGAACAGAGACTGTCGTTGTTGAGCAATAAGTCATATTGAGAGTTTTACCGTTAACGGATCAAAATTGCAGTCACGTCAAATACTTGGTAAACATGTTTGATTGCAGTCTGGCCTTATTTCTCTTAAAACTGACGTTAAATCAACATGAGAAGAAGCCTTGGTGAAGTTACACGTGAAGCCCAGTGTGGGAGAAATCAGCTGTGCACCGACCTCTCTGGGTGCCACCCAAACTTTTTAGTGGATCAACATTTCCTGAAAGACAAACACCTCGCGCTGTTTCACGATGCTATAGACGTGCACAGACTCGTGCAGCACCACAACACCTGAGCCTCGCGAGGGATAGAACCATCTATCTATCTGGCGTTTTCCGTGTCGAATCAGGTGCGCGTGCCTGAGGAGAGGAGAGACAGTCGGTGTTTCGGGCAGAAAGTGCTCTTACCTTTGGTTCAAGTTTGTCTGCTTGGCTTTAGAGTTGCTTCACGACCAGCAGCTCGTGAGTGCGTACGCCGAATGTGTTTGTACCTCTCGCGAGGAGTCGGAAAGTTACCAGCCTGTCTTTATTCTGAGCGCTCGTGCCCCTCCGGTGCTTTAACGGGCTACCGCCCCCACGGTTATTTCAGTGGCGTTTCACCTCGTGCTGCTTCCGCGGACAGTGGCGCAGCTCCGCCCCTTAGCTATCCAAAACTTACGGGG
>JAODXP020000021.1:36519875-36527375 GCA_027497455.2 Sardinella longiceps | reverse complement strand
CCTCGGACACATCAATAAATCTACGGAAACCTTTGAACCTTTGAGCATCACTGCAGTAACCAAGGCACAGAACGATTAATGCAAATTTTAAAAGAGACGAGATCGCATATGTCAACACTGCCATGTTTCCCTCAGTTCCCAGACAAGCATATGACCTGCTTATCATGTGACCACGAGAGTAGAACTTCTCTTTTCCTGGTTGGGGAAAATACGTTGTTGTTTGCGCCAGAGAAATGTCGCCCTCTGCTGTAGCTGTAAAATAGAACACGCTATTTTTCTCCAAGCCACTAGGCGGCGACGTGGGCCTGGAGACTCGCAAGTCACTGTTGAGTACAGAAGCAACGGAAACAACCGGCAGTAGGAGAAGCACAGTTTGGAGTTCAGAGAGAATAGAGCTTATCGCAGAAATGGAGGAGGCAAAAAACAAAGAGAAAACAACTCCTGACAAAAATGAGGAGAAAGAGAAGCAGCCGGCTGGAAAAGACAAAGATAAGAAAGAAGATCAGGAACTGGTGGGTGAAAGGAAATGCGTTCGGAGATGTTTTGCACACAAGCCCTATTAGCAAATTTGCCTGAGTCACTGCCTGACAACATGGTTGTGCAGGCCGAGAACGTTTTACCGTTGAGACTAGGGCCGATGAAATGAATGAACTCTCTTGTCTGCTGCTGTCGTTACAGTGGATGTAAAGCTATCTAAACTGTGGGAATAACATTTCAGTACAGCATTCGACGTCAGGCTGTCTTTTGTCGTGTTAACCTAGCTAAGATGCTAACGCTAATATTAGCTTGGCTAGTGTTAGCCAACTAGCTATAGCTAAACTTACAAGGCTCGGAAACTTAGGGTAATAAAGAACACAGTCATTGTCACTGTTTTGTTTCACACGCTTACAAGTGAAAAAAACCCTCTAAAGATAATATTTAATCGAAAAAGACAGACATGTGTATTAATCTGAGCTGGCAAGGACGGGTATCTTAATCGTTAACGTTAATAGAAGTGTCATCTTGACAGTCAGGTATCAAGCCATTGACGTTAGCTAATAGGCTAGTGTGATGCAGCAAAAGTATTGAAAAGCTGAGAATGACTTATTTTTGTAAAGTAAAACCAAAATGCAAAGATTTTTTTAAGATTAATTTGTATTTCACTGATAACATGAATATGCCACTGTCAAGAATTGTCCCTTTTACATATGTCCCTTTCACAAGTGACCCACAGTTGGTGTTTGTTTGTTTATATTTCAGTCAGAGGAGGACAAGCAGCTTCAAGAGGAATTGGAGATGATGGTGGAGCGACTAGGCGTGAGTACACTTGACAGAAGTGCTCCTACACACACACACACACACACACACACACACACACACACACACTCTCACTAATCAGTACAATATTCACTCTCTGAATGTGCGTTGGAGAGTTGGATGTCTGAATATGGACATACAGACACAAAGACAGATCTGTTGACTGTCTATGTTGTGTTGTGCACAGGAAAAGGGCACATCTCAGTGTTGTGTTGACTGTGTGTGTTGTGTTGTCCGCAGGACACATCTCTGTATCTAACCCTATACAGACTCAAAGACCTGTTGACTGTCTTTGTTGTGTTGTCTGAAGAAGGACATATCTGTGCTGACTGTGTGTGTTGTGTTGACTGTGTGTGATTTTCTGACGGCAGGAGAAGGACACGTCTCTGTACCGGCCGGCACTGGAGGAGCTGCGTCGCCACATCCGCTCGTCCACGACCTCCATGACCTCCGTGCCCAAGCCACTCAAGTTCCTGCGCCCGCACTACGCCAAACTCAAGGAGATCTACGAGGGCATGGCATCCGGAGAGAACAAGGTGTGTGTGTGTTTGTGTGTGTGTGTGTGAGAGAGTGTGCATTTACTGGCCATGCTGAATGGTATCAAGCACAAAGTGAATTCACGGGGAATGCTGAGTGTGTGTGTGTCATGTGTGTGTGCCTGAGAGCCTGAGAGAGGTTAAATGCAGCTGTTGTTATTCAATCTGTAGTTTAGACTTTATTTTTGTTTTTGTTTTAACTTTATCACATAATTATTTTATGTCTTTACTGTGCTTTTACTTGCTGCTATTTGTGTGTGCAGCACATTGAATTGCAGCTGTTGTTATGAAATGTAGCTATATACTGTAAATAAACTTGCCTTGCCTCTGCTGTGTGCAGCGTTTCTGTGCAGATGTGGTGTCTGTGCTCGCCATGACGATGAGCGGAGAGAGGGAGTGTCTCAAGTACCGCCTGCTGGGATCCCAGGAAGAGCTTGCCTCCTGGGGGCACGAATATGTCAGGTAACACACACACACACACACA
Source organism: Sardinella longiceps (assembly GCA_027497455.2). Classification (NCBI taxonomy): domain Eukaryota; kingdom Metazoa; phylum Chordata; class Actinopteri; order Clupeiformes; family Clupeidae; genus Sardinella; species Sardinella longiceps. Next base: position 36,525,059 of record JAODXP020000021.1, on the reverse strand, counting down.
CACACACACACACACACACACACACACACACACACACACACAGCAGAGTCTGTCTTATGTGGACATGAATGTGCCAGGAAACACACACACACACACACACACACACACACACACAGCAGAGTTTGCCTTATGTGTACATGAATATATTAGGTAGCACCCAACTGCACACACACACACACACACACACACTCACACACAGCAGAGTTTGTCTTATGTGTACATGAATACACGCACACAGACAGCTAGCCTCATGGGAATAAATGCGTTTCTGCACACGGTGAAGCTGTCGTCATGAGATTTCCTAATCCCAGGAGAGCATATTTTACAAATCCAGTCTCGTCTCACTTCAGGTTGAGGAATGTTGTGCAATGCAGTCATTTTGGTGAGATATTCATAGGCCAATGCCAACTTCTTGCAGATATTCCTACATGATTCTTAGGCCAATGTTTACTGACATCTTAGATATTCCTACATCTTGGTGAGATGTTGCTATGTCCGTGCCTACATCTTACAGATATTCCTGATTCTTAGGCCCATGCCTACATCTTACAGATATTCCTGATTCTTAGGCCCATGCCTACATCTTACAGATATTCCTGATTCTTAGGCCCATGCCCACATCTTACAGATATTCCTGATTCTTAGGCCCATACCTACTGTGTATCTTGTAGATATTCCTGATTCTTAGGCCCATGTCTACTGTACATGTTAGATATTCCTACCTAATTCTTTTGATGTGAGCATTGCCAATTTAACATTTAGAGCTTTCCAGGCATGATCTCCACCATCAAACACATAGGCTAATGCACACAGTATGCTAATCCACACATAGGCTAATGCATACTGTCACACTACCGGCTCAAGCAGTGTAACGACATAGGGGAAGCCCATGCAGTTTACGAATAATAAAGAATAGATTTATCTAAGTCAATGAGACATAACATAAAGGCCTAAAGTAATGAAGTAAGAATGTGTAGTTGCAAATCAGTCATGTGAATAACCAAAAGTGTAGAGCATTTAATCAGTCTAGCAGGTAAACCAATGTAACGCTAAACAAAAGACAAAGGCTGGTGAGTATGAGAGCGTCCCTCCGTTTCCAGGTGGGCTGGGCTTTTATAGGGTCTTGCATCAGGGTACCTGGCCAACCGGGGGAGCAGAGCACACGGCTACAGGCACACCTGCGCAGCGAAATTGTCATTAGACACACACAGCCACCAAACCCAACAGGACCGTCACAATACAGTATGCACAAGAAACCACTGTAGCTATAGGTGTAGCAGTGCTTGATACAGGCAAGCTCCAGATACTCCATATATGCCACTCAAACCAAATATGAAATGAAACCTGCAAGTCACTTGCAAATATGAAAAATGAGAGTATCTGACAGGCGTGTTTTTTTTTTTTTTAAATAAATCTCTTGCTACATGAAGTAGGTAATGACTTATGATGACTCGATACTCATGGTCCTCTAATGGGCTTTGATGAGGTTTGTGTTTTAAGCACTGGCTCATTAACATTTCCAAACAGGAGTGGGATTTCTCTCTAAGTGTGAGGACAGAATGATATGTGTTTGGGTCGTGTGTGTGTGAGTGAAGACAGAATAAAATGTTTTGATTGTGTGTGTGTGAAGACAGAATTAAATTTTTTGTGTGTCTGTGTGTGTGAAGAATTAATTGTGTGTGTGTGTGTGTGTGTGTGTGTGTGTGTGTGTGTGTAGGCACCTGGCGGGGGAGGTGGCTAAGGAGTGGCAGGAGGTGGAGGAGGGCGATAAGGCCCAGCAGGAGGTGCTGTTGGCGCTGGTCAAGGAGATCGTGCCCTACAACATGGCCCACAATGCCGAGCACGAGGCCTGCGACCTGCTCATGGAGATCGAACACCTGGACATGCTGCAGGACTACATCGATGACAACGCCTACGCCAAAGTCTGCCTCTATCTCACCAGGTACACACACACTCATACACACACTTCACTAAAGTCTGCCTCAACCTCACCAGGTACACACACACACACACACACACACACACACAGTACACGCATACACTTTAGCACCGCTACCAAAGTCTGCCTCAACCTCACCAGGTACACACACACACACTTCTGCACCGCTTCCAAAGTCTGCGTCAACCTCACCAGACACACACACACACACTCACACACACTCATATTTGCTTGTTTCTCCCATGTTTGATTTGATTTGATGTGTTTCCCCCCCAGCTGTGTGAGTTATGTTCCTGAGCCAGAGAACTCAGCCCTGCTCAAGTGCGCTCTCAACATCTTCCGCAAATTCAACCGTTACCCAGAAGCCCTCAGGCTGGCGCTCATGCTCAATGACGTGGAGCTGGTCGAGAACATCTTCACCTCCTGCAAAGAAATGTACGACACACACACACACACACACACACACACACACACACACACACACAGTTGTGTATGTGATAATGTCTTTTACTCTCCCTACTGACTCCCTGATTCCCTCTCTCTAAACTCTGCTTGTGTGTGTGTAGTGTGGTCCAGAAGGAGATGGCCTTCATGCTGGGCAGGCATGGCATGTTCCTGGAGCTCAATGAGGATGTGGAGGATTATGAGGATCTGACTGAGATCATGTCCAACGTGCAGCTCAACAGCAACTTCCTTGCCCTCGCTAGAGAGGTGTGTGTGTGTGTGTGTTAAGATAAATAATGCAAGTGATGGTAAACAACTACAGAGATATTGTTGATATGATATGTTCTGGTACAGGCTAACTGTGTGTGTGTGTGTGTGTGTGTGTGTGTGTGTGTGTTTGTGTTTGTGTTTGTGTCACTCTGACTGTCTCTTTCAGCTGGATATCATGGAGCCCAAGGTTCCAGACGACATCTACAAAACTCACCTGGAGAATAACAGTATGTCTGCATCTCACACACACACACACACACACCTTCACACACTCCCTCACACACTCTCTTAGACTTAGGTAGCAGTCATTTATGCACGCTGCCTCACACATCTCTTGTCTCAGGGTTTGGTGGCAGTCATTTACTTGCACACACACACACACACACACACACACACGTCTCTCAGTTTCTCATAGGGATAGCGGCTGACGAGGTGACCGGTTCTACAGAAATAATAGCAAGGTGGAGGTTTAGAACTCTGGCGATGCGAGTAGCCAAGACATTATTTCTGCAGAACCTGTCACCTCGTCAGCCGTTATCGTTATCCCGCTTATCTCCCGTTTGTATTTATCTCCTGTATATTCAAAGAAGCGTATTAAACATAAAAGAAACATGCAACTCCAATTTAAAAGAAGTTAACCTGTTCAGTTTGGGCACTATTTTCAGTTGAAGGTAGACCTACAAGGCGGCTTATTGTTGTTATAGTTACCATTTTAAAAGGCATTGATATGGAACGGTGGTGAATCTTTTTAACAGACTGGTAGCAGTCATTTTCACACACAGCACAGCACAGACACAACACACATACACACACACACTCATCTCTCCGTCTCTCAGGGTTTGGTGGCAGTCATTTACACACATCACACACTCACACTCCGTCTCAGGGTTTGGTGGCAGTCATTTACTTGCACACACACACACACACACACTCTCTCTCTCACACACTCTCTCTCTTCGTCTCTCAGGGTTTGGTGGCAGTGGATCTCAGGTGGACTCGGCCCGTATGAATCTGGCCTCTTCGTTTGTCAACGGTTTCGTCAACGCCGCTTTCGGACAGGACAAGCTGCTCACTGAGGACGGCAACAAGTGGCTTTACAAAAACAAGGACCACGGTGAGACACACACACACACACACACACACACACACACACAAGTACCGACTCACTCTTAACACACACACACGTGCGCGCACACAGGCACAAGTACTGACTCCCATAAGAAATACTGACTCAGTGAACATGGAATCATTCTCCAACGTATCCCCATCATAGATTATATGTGATGAATATGAACATGTTATGCACTCTAAGTAAGTAACATTTTAACACCAATGTTTAATCTACCTGTAGAATGTGAAATTAATTCATATTTTCGTGTGTGTGTGTGTGTGTTTTAGGCATGCTGAGTGCCGCTGCATCTTTGGGCATGATTCTGCTGTGGGATGTTGATGGTGGCCTGACACAGATTGATAAATACCTCTACTCTTCTGAAGACTACATCAAGGTGAATACACACTCTCTCTCTCGCTCTCTTTCTCTCTCTCTCTCTCTCTCTCTCTCTCTCTCTCTCTCTCACTCTCTCTCTCTCTCTCTCTCTCTCTCTCTCTCTCTCTCGTGTTGCTCTTACATAGATAGATGTTTATTGATGTATATTAAGTGTGTGTGTGTGTCTGTGTGTGTGTGTGTGTGTGTGTGTGCGTGCAGTCTGGCGCACTGCTGGCGTGCGGTATTGTGAACTCCGGTGTGAGGAACGAGTGTGACCCGGCTCTGGCCCTCCTGTCTGATTACGTTCTGCACAACAGCAACGTCATGCGCATCGGAGCCATCTTTGGGTGAGAGACACATTTTAATTGTTTTTTTTAAACCACCTGTTACATTGTGTACAGAAAGGAAAGTATGTTTTAGATGGCAAGCTTTGATACTCAGGCGCTAAAAACATGGCCATTTTTTACTTGCTGCCTAGTCTCTGCCCACTGACAATACATTTGTGGACATGCCACCAAACTGCCAAAGATTAAAACAATCAGTTTGCTATTTATCCTTGCACAGATTTCCATCACTTCCCGCAGGATAAAATAAAGTATCTTCATCTTGATTGACTGTTATTTGGGTAGTTTTTCCTAAAAGATTTCCAGAAATCCATATATAGGTCAAAGACAACCTATCTTTGCCCTCACACAGGAGTGTTTGTACACAGTAGCATTTGGCGCTATTTCCTTTACATTGCTAGTCATCAATTCCACAATGTGGTCATGTGTGCAGTATAAAGTCCTCTGAGTCTGTCTATTACAGCCGTTTCAAATATGAGCTACTGATTCTTGAGTAGTTGCATATTTGTGATTGTTTCTGATGCCATCTTCAGGTTATTTGATATGTGTGTACCTCTACCTCTTCTATCTGTGTGTGTGTGTGTGTGTGTGTGTGTGTGTGTGTGTAGACTGGGATTGGCATATGCCGGATCTAATAGGGAAGATGTCCTGTCTCTACTGCTGCCAGTCATGGGAGACTCAAAATCCAGCATGGAGGTGAG
>JAODXP020000021.1:36489875-36514875 GCA_027497455.2 Sardinella longiceps | reverse complement strand
GTTTGTGTATGGGTGTGTGTGTGAAAAACTTTCTTTGTGTTGCAGTAATCATGGACGTGTGTGTGTGTGTGTGTGTGTGTGTGTGTCTGTCTGTGTGTAACGATGTCGCTCTGTGTTGCAGTAATCCTAGGGAAGTCTCATTACGTTCTGTATGGACTGGTGGCAGCCATGCAGCCTAGGATGCTGGTGACGTTTGACGAGGAGCTACGTCCTCTACCTGTATCAGTGCGCGTGGGACAGGTTAGTGTTTGTGTGTGTGTGTGTGTGTGTGTGTGTTGTGGACAGAGTAATTTGTGTGTTTTTAAAATGTCTTAAATGGTAACTCTTCTCCATCTCATACCACTACTCCTTCCCATCTCTCTCTCTCTCTCTCTCTGTCTCTCTCTCTAGGCGGTGGATGTAGTTGGTCAGGCGGGGAAGCCCAAGTCCATCACAGGTTTCCAGACTCACACCACACCCGTGCTGTTAGCCCACGGCGAGCGGGCGGAGCTTGCCACAGAGGAGTACCTCCCCGTCACCCCCATACTGGAGGGCTTCGTCATCCTCCGCAAGAACCCCAACTACGAAAGCTAAACACACACACACACACACTCTCACACACTCATTTGGGGACCTCTGATATTCTGTACATGATGATGCCTAGAGACTCTTTCCTCCTCACCCTACTCCCCCCCCTCCCAACCCCCAACTCCAACCTACCAACCCCTTCATTCTCTGTCCACCCCGTCCTCATTTTGTAATTAGCGCATGGATCTTTCAAAAGGTATGAAATTAAATCTCAACTGTGCCCACCGAGTTTTTTTTTTTTCTTGTGTTGGTTTTGTTACATTTACTTTAAATGGTTGAAATAAAAAATGTAAAATTACGTTGGTTTCATGTTGTTCTTTGTGTGTGTGTGTGTGTGTGTGTGTGTGTGTGTGTGTATGGAGGAGAGAAGGAGGATAATTGATGAGCATAGGTTTCTCTATGGGTTTCTCTAAGCTTTAATCATGACCAGTTTTGCTCATAATGTCTTACTGTAGTCTGGAAGGGTAAGACATGGGACACATGAAGCAAAATGAATGAAATAAATCAATTGATTGGGCTGTGGGTTGTTATCAATGACCTCACAAAAACGTCATTGTCGGGACTTGCTCCGCCCACGTGACACGACCACTATTGCTGCTGTCATCCGACAGAGGAAAACCCAACCAAGCCGGCCGGTAACCGATCCTTCAAAACTGTGAGTGACTGACTTAGCGACGTTGTGTATGATGTTGCAAACATCGTGAGCGTTAGATCAGTATGAAACAAGGCTACTGAATGCAATGTAATTGTTGACATTGGTGTACAATAACACAAAACTTACAAAATCACGCAGTCTCCCTCGTCACATGACAAGGGAGAGAGGAATTTACATTGTAGCTAAGCCGGAAATAACGACGGAGTTTCCGGTAGGTTTTGTCCGGCTCCGCGGACTACTGGAGAGAGGTACTTTGTGCTTACTCTGTTTTTGCCCATCTTATGAATGCTATACATTTTCTAACTATCATTTAATGTGGCCAGCTGTATGTGTGTTAAAATGCAATACTTATTTGGAGTTGTTAAGTTGTATTTGACACGACTGTAGTATTTTTACAGCACCACTGCTCTCAGCTACACTGAGGTTAACGCTACCTCATCTCTGTCGGACTCTTCCCATTTTGATCCAAACGCACAGGTTGTCAGGTTGTTATGATTTTGCCATAATGTTAAATGAAGACATGTGATTTGACTATCGTGATGAAAGATGGCATCAGACGATTATTTGGTGATATTTCACGCTGGCACACATGTTAAGGTCCATGGTGTATTTTTTTTTTTAGTTCCCGACGCCACAGAAACTCCGAGCGCTGTTGATCATTGAATGTAACTATTGTAATATTTGCGTTTGATTCAATAGTTGTTGATACTTAAGTAGTTCTCTGGAGGAGTCTGTGATCATTCATAAACCTTATCTAATGTGATGGCATAACGTTATATGTTACTTTTAACAGCAACAGTTGAACTTTCAGACGATAGAAGTGTCAGTTCGGGTGCCGACCGGTAAGTTGGCTAGCTAACCGGCTAGTCTAACATGGCAGCCATGGGAGTAATCTTCGCCATAGCTGTCAGGCCGAACTCGTTATCCATGCTGTGCTTCAGTCAGCCTGTGTCTCTTTCCCCCATTGCTGTCACTCATGCATTCATACATTTGTGGTAAAGTGACATGGTGACTTAAGTTATAAAGTGTATTACAATAACGTTATAGCAGTGCAAATTCATACCCCGGGGTATGAAACCATGTTGTCATGTCAACAACGTCAACGTCTGAACGATGCTTTTAGGCTACGAAATACCCATTTAGGAACGTATGATGAGCCAACTATGAGATTATTAAATTAACAGTCAGCATTAAGTATGGCAGTGACTTGATTTGTGGACTATTGGTAAGACTTTGTTAAGACTACACATGATGACTCGATAAGCATCTTTAAATGTAGAGTATTTGCACGACGTTGGTTGCAGGTGTACTACGTTAGTGTGGATATGCTAAGCTAACGAGCTATCTACCTCCTTGCCCTGGATTTTTGGGGGGCGCTTGTCATAAGGTAGGTTAGGCCTTGCGTGGTCCGCTTGGGGCTCCGCTTCTGTTGGTGAGTTATATGCTCTCGCTATTGCTATCGTTGTAGATTTGAAATGTGATATTTAGTTAATGAAGTGCATGGCTTTGTTGGAATGATCAGCGACGTTTACTTTAGTTCTTTGCAGATGGGAATTTTTACCTGTCAACGTCAATCGCTTGCTTGCTCTAATCTAAAACATTGTCCTAGAAAGTTGTGCCGTTAGCTAACGACGTTAGCTGTTGATATGAAGATTTGATTCGTGAATGACTCGTGTTCACCGTGTGAGTAAATCGAGTAACGTTGGCTGTGCTCATTGCAAAACTGTCTTCTGTGAGAGTCGGCTCACCTTTATAACTTTTCTGCCACGCTTTGTCAGTGCTACCATCGGCTTGCAGCTAGTTAGCTTCTGCCAGACCTTTGAATGGGTGGGTGTTGCACTAGCTCTTGCTAACTAGCTAATTATTATTTTGGTGTGCCCGAACGCTGTTTTTACGGTCATGTCGAACAGACCGTTTTAACACCATTGCACAGACATGCATTGCAAATTCGCATATGGCACTGTATTGCATAACTGTTTCCCTGGTGTTCCTAACGTTACGTCGCTGTGGTGGGTTTAAAATGGATCAGAGTTAACCAGCTAGTGTTTCACTGCCGAAAGTGACACCTGACAGGTTCGGGACTGAGCGACCTGTTGTATGTGTAGGCATACCGGTCAATTAGCATCAGGCATTCAACCTCTGGGAGTAAATGGATTGAAACAAAGTAATGTTAAGCCTAATTTATTATATCGGTATGTCGTTTTGATAAGTCCTGGGCCCAAAGTAAGCGACATTCTTATCGTCATTCAATGGGTTGGTAACTGAATGTCAACCGAGCTGTTTCTTGTGACGGAGACAAATGTGCATTTATATTATTTCCCATCATCAGTGCATTGAAAACCTATGTGTGAATTCGACTGTGCCCCTGTTATAATGGTAAAGAATGACCGAATATTAGTTCATAGAAATACCACGAATCAGTTTGGATTCATTGGGAGAACGGTGCCAGGCGTCGACTATCTGGTGGCAAGTGCAAAGTTAGCAGTGTAGCTAATGTTAGCACACATTGCAGCTTCTCTGTTTAACACAGCCATGAGCAATAGCTTTTCTTGCCACAAATATTTCAGCGCCAATTAGATTAGAAGCTAGTTGAATTTACAGTGGCAACAGTATCGTACCTGTCACCATACCTCGCCATGACCAGACATTAGCCTGCTTAAACATGTTGATATCAGCTAGAATACTTCATACTACAATTTAGCTTATGGTATTCTACTATGGCTGGTGTCGTTATGAACATGTCATCGGCGAGTGCATTACTTTTGCACTCACATCAAGCCGTGTCTGAATGCTTGCACGCACGCACACATAGCAAAGCACACACCCGGCTTTTTCCCCCCTCGTGCATGTGCTCGACTCTCGTCTGCCGGTGTTGCTTGCGCTCAGTGCGCGCGCGCGAGATAGCAGCAACCACGTGGTCGCTTCAGGCATGCCGCCAGCTTGCGCGAGAGCTGTGGAGCCCATCGGCCAGCGCTGGTGATGCCGCCGCCTATCGCCAAGCACGTGAAAGTGGCGGTGCGTTGCGGTGCACTGTCTGCTGATTGCACAGAGCGAGACAGTCACGGAGCTGGAAGAGGGGGGCGAGTGGAAATTGCACCACTGCTGGTAACCGTACCACCGGACTGTGCTCAGTCTGTGTCACTGGCGTCATTACATTGCCATCACATCGCAGGCTTTGTTAGACACTTGCCATATTAACAGTTTCGTTATGTGAGGAACGTGCCAAATCATTCTGCGCACGCACACCGATGCCCAAGAAGACATTATTTGGCCACCGGAGGCCCACAAATAGGTGTCATGCCCAACTGAACAGGGATTAAAATCATGTTTGGACTCTGGCGTGAAACAGCGGTGTCTGTTTAAAACCCATACCATTACTCTGCTCATACCATTATCAATGAACTTGTAGTACCAAGCATTAGGGTTGCCTGTTTGACTTTTATTGAAATTGCTTTAGAAATGTGTGCTATGTAGTATAGCCTACGTGTAGAGCAAACTGATGCTTTTACATTTTCTCATTTTTGGGCCAGGACTGTTTGAAAAATCATACCCTTTTTTTCCTCTGTGGTAACCTTGCATAGGCCTGACATTACTATTGTGTGTGAAGGATTGACAATGGTTGAATGCTAGAATATAGCCTACAATGTAGAGAGGATTTTTATTTTAAAAGCCATCAACTTTTTTGGCCGAGAAAAAAAATAAAACAGAGCACAAGTCACTTCTATGGTCCAGACAGTATGTAGCCTAACCCACTGAACAAAGCCATCCAGCCGGGGTATGCCCGCTACTCTAGAGTATGTGTGGGTATGCCTGCTACTCCAGGGTATGTGTGGCTATGCCCGCTAGGGTACACTGCTAAACTAAAATGAATTTGAATGTTGAATTTCCTATTGGGTGAATACGGTATTATCTTTTCTTATCTCACACTAAGCTGAGTCTAGGCAGTATGGGTTTGTGTCGCTACGCCTGCTACTTTACTTTGGGCTCTAGGCTCATAGGTCAAATCATATCCTGATAACCCTCTCCTTTTCTGTGGTAGGTCAAATCATATCCTGATAACCCTCTCCTTTTCTGTGATAGGTCAAATGATATCCTGATACCTCTCTCCTTTTCTCTGATAGGTCAAATCATATCCTGATACCTCTCTCCTTTTCTCTGATAGGTCAAATCATATCCTGATAACCCTCTCCTTTTCTCTGATAGGTCAAATGATATCCTGATACCTCTCTCCTTCTCTCTGATAGGTCAAATCATATCCTGATACCTCTCTCCTTTTCTCTGATAGGTCGAGTCTTGAGCTAAGCATTGTGAGCCACAGTCCCTGAACGGGGACAGAACACACCTAAGACAGTGAGTCATCTGTGTGTGTGTGTGTGTGTGTGTGTGTGTGTGTGGTGGGGAGGGGGCAGCATATGCATGAGCGCTTGGTTTTCTTTGAATCTCTTGTCTGTGCAGTGTTTAATTGTGTTTAGATGGGATGATATCACAAGAATCCTGTATTAAAGCATCCTTCTTGAGAGAGAGAGAGAGAGAGAGAGAGAGAGAGACTTGACTTATTGCCTGAATGGGAATAATGCAGTTGACCCATCTAGGCTGTGTATGAGAGGACAATGCTGCAGTTTGTACAGTATAAAGTAGAAGACTAGTGTTTTAGAATATTTCTTGTAATGACAAAAACTGATGGTGAAGCATGCAGTAACAGTGAAGCATAGGCCTACCTATTTTTAGGCTATGTTCCATAAGTTACTAACAGATTCAGGAAGAATTATATGTAGGCCTAGCCTGGCGAATGCCAGACTAAAAATCATGAGTGATATTTAGGCTGGAGACCTACCTATTGCATCTCTCGTAGCGGAAGCATCGTTTACGATTGTCCAGAGCCGTTTATTGGGCGCTACGAATGTCTATCATAGCGTCTGTACATAGCATACCAGAGCCACCACGTGACCTAAAATGCAATCGAGGGACGTAGTAGTCCCTTTTTGTTCTGTGATTGGATACCGAAAGCAGGCGAGATAATGGGCCATGGTCACCATGCTGCTTTGCAGAGTGAAATGAAATAAGCTCGCAAAGGAGCATGGGAACTCCCAGGCTTTGTGTGTCAATTTTGGGGTGCAACACAAAACCGTGAATGTTCAAATACTGTTTGATTGGCCCTCTATACAGTCATAACATAACTAACATAACACACGAAACAGGAATTAATTATTCATTGTTTGTAAGTGTAAAATATAGGTGACTGTCAATGTGTATGTAACTGCACAAATGTGTGTGTGTGTGTGTGTGTAACTCCTTTGTGTGCACGTGTGTGTGTGTGTGTTTGTGTGCAATTCACAGGTGCACACAGTACATATGTGTGTGTGTGTGTGTGTGTGTGTGTGTGTGTGTGTGTGTGTGTGTGCGTGTTTGCGCATTCACAGGTGCACACAGTACATATGTGTGTGTGTGTGTGTGTGTGTGTCCAGGTGCGTGTTTGCGCATTCACAGGTGCATACAGTATATGTGTGTGTGTGTGTGGTGCGTGTGTGCGCATTCACAGGTGCGTGTGTGTGTGTGTCCCCAGGTGCGTGTGTGTGTAAGCGTGCCTTCATGAGGATCCTGGTGAGATGAATAAACCGCCGCAGCCTCTGACGGGTCCCCCCCCCTCTGCTCCCCCGCACCCCCCTGCACCCTCCCCTGGCCTCTCACAGGTGAGATATACATACATACACACACACACACACACACACACACACACACACACACACACACACGGCCTCTCACAGGTGAGATCACTCACTCACTCACACACACACACACACACATAAATGTGAATGTAAAGTGTTTAATTTAGTGAGTTGTTTCTCTTTTCCAGCCGGGCTTTCCCCCTCAGCAGCCTTCTGTTGTCTTTGCCACGCCCCCTCCAATGAACCCCGGCCAGCAACCCCCCCGACAGGTAGGAGTCACACACACACGCGCACACACACGCGCGCTCATACTCATGCATACTCACACTCTGCACATGCTCTGTTTGATTCTGATGGCATTCTTGCTCAGCGTTCCCAACTCCTCCCTCTGTGTGCTGATTGGATGCAGTAATGATGCAGTAATGATGCCACTGGAATCAAATGCAGACTAGTAGGGAGAAGGGAATGGAGCAGAACGACTGGTGCCTTTGGACAAATGGAATAAACACAGAGAGCTTGTAGCCTGACATAGCCCGCCCATAATACGAATGTTCATACAGTATGTATCATGGTCTGGGCACGGTCCTCTGGGGCGTGTTTACATCGGTAGAGAGTCTACCGGCCAATAAGCGAAGCTGATTAGACAAGCTTCAAACCAGAAGTGAATGCCCCCCCCTCGCAGTATTGATGTTCTGCAAGTGACGTATTAATAATTCCCGCAAGTGGGAGTTTCATTGAGAGCTTCCAGCAGTTCACCAATTTCAGTAGGATATAAGCCTTTTTACGTCTGTTGCTTACATTTCTTGAATAAATGAACTTCTTGAAGATTCATATAAATATCCTTCAATTCAGTACCTAAAAGTTTAGTAATATTTTAGCGATCGTTTTGACATGCAAATACGTTAATCAGTCGTTTTTATCGTCTTTTATTCATAACTTGCCTTCTGACCATGGACAAATCACTTGGACAACATCACAGACGATATACTGTTACTACCAGATTAAAATTCTTGCAACAGATAAAATAACAAAGGCACAGGAGAATATTTTATACTTCGCTGCACAGGTTGTAAATGTACTTTTGCCGTCCAAGACGATAGATCACGTGGTAACGATGACGTGCTTGCAGAACATCAATAATGGCGTCAGGTTAAAGAACCTCCAGACCATGAATAGGGATGAACAGCAGTATTATGGTCGGGCTATGTCAGGCTAGAGAGCTTGTGCTTAGCAAATACAACCAGCACAACCTGCCCTCATCAGCGTCAGTCAGAGTGTCACTCACAACACTCTCGGCTCATGGCTCTGTGTGGATGTGTTTCTTTTGCTTTAAATGCAGTGTCTGTGGCCAGTTAGTTACTGTGTGTGTGTGTGCGCGAGAGTGCGCGAGTGTATGTTTCATTTGCTTCAGGCGCAGTCGCTGTGGCCAGTTAGTGACTGTGTGTGTGTGTGTGTGTGTGTGTGTGTGCGTGTGCGTGCGATTGTGTGTTTCATTTGCTTTAGGCGCAGTAGCTGTGGCCAGTTAGTGACTGTGTGTGTGTGTGTGTGTGTGTGTGTGTGTGTGTGTGTGTGTGCGTGCGTGCGTGCGATTGTGTGTTTCATTTGCTTTAGATGCAGTAGCTGTGACCAGTTAGTTACTGTGCTGTGACCAGTTAGTTACTGTGTGTGTATGAGTGAGTGAGTGAGTGTATGCTTCCATTGCTTTAGACGCAGTAGCTGTGACCAGTTAGTTACTGTGTGTGTGTGTGTGTGTGTGGGGTGAGGGTGCGAGGAGGCTTGGGGTTGACAGACAGCGGGCTTGTGTTTCTGCTGGGCCCAGTTGCTCTGGTATGCTTAGTTAGTCAAGGCGAAAGTGTGTGTGTGTGTGTGTGTGTGTGTGTGTGTGTGTGTGTGTGTGTGTGTCTCTAGTTTCAGGGGTTACCCAGGACACTTGAGGTCCTGCTGTGGCCCCCTGTGACGGGAGCAGTGATCACCAGATCTGCCAAGAAAACACTCACACACACTTTCACACACACTTTCACACACACTTCCACACTCTTTTTTTTTCTGTTCTTTTTAAATTCTTTCCGCTTCCTCCAATCTCTCAATTGTCTCTTCATATCTCTCCTTCTCTCTTGTTTCTCCACTTTTCTCCGTTTGTGTCCAACCTCTTTTCCATCTCTTTCTCTGTGTATATTGTGTATATATATGTGTGTGTGTGTGTGTGTGTGCGTGTGTGTGTGTGTGTCCACGTATCTAACCTCTTTTCCACCCCCCCCCTCTCCCCATCAGTACTACCAGCCCCCACGTCCCTCATTGGCAGCTGGTGGTGGGCGTGTCCAGGGCCCTGCATCTGCCCCTCGGCCAATCCCATCCCCCCATGGGACACACCCCGCCCACGTCTACCAACCAGGCTCCCACTCCCAGGTCATGATGATCCCTCAGCAGCCAATCCCCTTTGCCAACTCACAAGCTCCCGCCTACTTCATACCTGGACAGGTGAGTGTCAAAACACACTCTGTGTGTGTGTGTGTGTGTGTGTGTGTGTGTGTGTGTGTGATGGATAGACCCTTGGGGCAGAATCTTTTAAACTGGCTCTCCATGCGATAGGATAGCGCAAGATAGAAAGCGTTTTGTATGGCTCTGGTTACAACCAATCGGAAAAAGGAACAAGCCGATTCAAGTAATGTTAAGCCTGCCCAAGGTCTCCCAGTCCACATAGTGTTTTGATTGGCTAAACACCACAGATGTCTGAATACAAAGGTTTCCTATGGCTCATGGCTAGACATACTCGTTGAACATATCATTTTGCTACCGCAAGGGTAAGGGCGTTCAAGGCTATCCTCAATATGTCTAACGTCCATGCATTAGATGTGATTACTGTTTTTGATGTCGTTGTTTTTGATGTTAATGTGAACTACAAAGTGCAAGAACTGAGTCTTCTTGCATTATTATTGAACTGCCTTTGCAGTACTAGCAACTCTTCTTGCTCTCACTCTATAAAGACCAGATCTTCAAGCTCATAAAGGGTCCCCACAGGTCAGGGAATTTTTGGAGAAAAATGGAAAATATTTTAAAATAATGGAAATATTTTTGTGGACATTTTGGAATATCAAGTAATTTTAGAAATAGCATCTGGTTGTTCATAAAGTGTGATCTATTTATTTCCATGCTTCTGTCTTGGTTTTAAGATTGAAGATTTATTTTCACGCAGACAGGTAGGAGTCTCATTTAGGAGATTGTGACAGGAAATTGTGTTTTTTTTTTGTTTTTTTTCCCCAAGGTTGTTTGTTAATTACAGGATCCAGTACAAAATCAGTTAAAAAACCATGTAAAAAAAGATTTCCTTTTTTGTTAACATAGAAAGTGATACAAAAAAACAAATCTCAATGAACAAAAATAAACCTCCATAGTCAGTAATAAGGGGTAAATACAAAAACAAGAAATTGTCCATTCTAATTCCAGCCGTCACTGTTGTGCCCTTGAGCAAGGCACTTAAAACGGTGCTCCGGAGTGATTTCAAGCATAGCCCTGTTGAACGAACCTGCTAAATGCACTAGATAGCGAGGAACAAAATGATTTGGAACAGCATAGACCGAACGCGAACGCAGAAGGGAACAAGCACTTTACACTGAATCAATGGAAACTCATTATTCAAAACCGAAAGTAAGATCTGAGGTACCTTTTGACTCAATGTAAAGTGCTTCACGTTCGATCTGTGCTGTTCGAAATTCTTTGCTCTGTTCTTTGCTATGCTCTGTTACTCCGGAGCTATCCTTTAACGACAAGTTGCTCCCGATAAAAGGGTTTTCTAAATGCATAAATGTCATACACGAACTACACAAACTAGGAACACACACGTTAAGAAAGTAACAACACCGCTCTGCTGTGCTATAGTCACAGTATGGAATGGCCTCACATGGCTTTGCTTGCATTTTAGGGACAGTCATGGAAAAGTCAGGGAATTTAGCCTTTGATTCTCAGCGGGAACCCTGATAGATAAGGCACCCTTAAAATGGATGCGTTGGCAACTCAACACAGAGGTGTGCAAGCTGATGGAACAGAGGACTGGTGGGGGCTTCATAAGCAGGTGGTCTGAAAGTTGTGTGGATGGCAAAAGTTTCTGTGGGCTAATCTCATAGATCTCTACATTCTACTGCCACTGACCAAGCATGGGCCAACTGTGTGTGTGTCTGCATGTTCATTTTAGTGTGTGTCAATGCGAGCACGTGTGTGTGTGTGTGTGTGTGTGTGTGTGTGTGTGTGGACCCCCCGCTAAAGCCGTTCTCTGTGTTCTGTCCTCCTATTTGCCTTTTTATCTAGTCTCCTGTGTTGCCCCTCCCCCACAACCACACACACACACACACACACACACGTTCACCATATTGTGCTGAGTCGACCCCTCTGCTTGGCTGCCCCTCTCGACCCTTCCTGATTGTGCAACCAGAGGACGCTCATGCAACCCTCTGTGTGTGTGTGTGTGTGTGTGTGTGTGTGTGTGTGTGTGTGTGCGCCCGCGCATGCTTATGCAGTTGTGCATATCTACATATCTGTGTGTGTATGTGTTGTCTTAGAAGTCACTAGAATGATCCTGTTGGCTGCTGCGATGAACTTTACCCTTAGAATTTAGCCCCGCCCTCTTGTTGCATTTTTGCCTGTTGACGCTTTTTGTTTTTTTTTTTGTTTGTTTGTTTAATTTTTTTGAATTGCGCTTTAGAGAAACACACTCCTGAAGCAGGCAATGCATTACAATAGGTTACAAATAGTGATGAAATAAGTCATCAGATACATTAATACAGACAAATGGTACAATATATCTTTATGTATTGGTAATACAACTAGTTAAATAGATCACTGTATATGCTTAACAAAATACAGCTAACTAGTTCAATACATCATTACATTTCTATAACATCATTAATAAATGAATAGTAAAGTAGTCAATAACAGCATTAATAATTGAATAGAACGGCAGATAATTATATTTCTTAGCACAGTGTTCTGTACAGTTAATACATTGTGCTCTATTCTGAGGAAATAATAGATTGAACCAATAGAATGCGATAGGGAGTAATTTGAAATTTGGGCTAGAAGAATCAATTTATTATTCAATTAATTAATCAGTTTATCTATTTGTTCCTCCTTCAAAAAACAAAAATTACACATGGAGCAAATTTTCTTTTTTATTTGGTCTTTTCTGACAGTCATGGGTTGTGGGGTGTAAATTTTTGTTATATAATAATGCAAATATACAATTTTTAAATGACCGGTAAAATAATTGTTATAATTTCCTTATAATTTCAACCCTAATTTGATGTAATCCACACTGTGATACTAATTTATGAGGTTTTCCATGCTGTGTTTCCCGGTTGCCAACTGTGTCCACTGCGGCTGTGTTAATCTGTAAGATCCACTAGCGTAGCTCATAGCTCTGCTGGACCTTTTGGCCATGCTGGCCGCTTTTGGACAGTCAGCTTTCTCAGTGAAAGCCCCCAGCGGGTTGAATAGCATAGCCGTGGCATAAAGAGCACTGTCTGACTGTCTCTCTTAGGAGCTTACACTCTCCCACTAAAGCACCTGCCCAGCATGGCAGGCTTTCACCAGCCCTAGTGCAAGCCTCAGGCTTGCCTCGACTTTCAATTGATTATTTTGTATGTATTCCCAGTGGCGCAGACTCTCTCTCTCTCTCTCTCTCTCTCTCTCTCTCTCTCTCTCTCTCTCTCTCTCTCTCTCTCTCTCTCTCTCTCTCTCTCTCTCTCTCTCTCTCTCTCTCTCCCTACACACACACACACACTCACGCAGCAAGTGTGTTTGATTTAACATGTGTGATTGGGGGGTTGTTGCTGTCTTGTATCTGTTGGTTGTGTAATTCTTCCCTGTCATTTAGCTTGAGGCTCAAGCTACACATAGACCTCACTACTCTTTCAGTCTTATTAGGATTACAGCCAGATTGACTGTGGTCCTCTCCAGATTAACCATCCAAACTTACAAATATGTAAATAGAATAAGCCAACATTATTTAGCATTTTGTAATTTGTAGTTCTGGTAAATACAGATCTGGCAGATATTGTTTACGGTTCGCACACATAGGATAGTTCAGCAGAGGTCAAAGCAGATTGATACCGATCGGGTTGGTGTGGTTCTGATTGATCTGTCTGGTAACGCTTTGGTGAGGTTCTTAAATGTTCTTTAACATTTTCCTGTGTTCTATCCACAGTACCGCCCCCCATACGTCGCTCCACAGCAGTACCAGGTGGCAGGATCTCCCGGTTTCTACCCCGGAACTAGCCCAGGTGATTACGGTAGGTCACACACACAGATGCAGACTGTCTCTCTATCTCACACAACACACACACACACACACACACACACACACACACACAGAGATCTATACATTCCCGCATGCACACACAGACATATAGACACACACACACTCTAATATTTTTATTTATTCATTTATTTTTATTGCACTGCAATGCTTTTATTTCCAGCCTACTGGCTACTGAGTGGCAAAATACTTTAAAAACATACTCATGTTTCGTTTCCTCAATAAATTAGCTACCTTTTTCATGGACTTTCCCAAACAAATATGTTTAGATGTTATTCGACTCCCTTACAAACTCTGGTAATGGGAGAAGTATACTCTAATGGGAGAAGTATACTCTAATGGGAGAAGTGTACTCTAATGGGAGAAGTGTACTCTAATGGGAGAAGTATACTCTAATGAGAGAAGTGTACTCTAATGGGAGAAGTGTACTCTATAACAGCCATGTCCATTCGGAAATCAGAAACTGCTTTAGGCCTGTCATGGAGTCCAATTTCTTGCATGTGAACTGCAAAAAAACCCTCCAGTACTGCAATTTTGGCTTAGTTTTCTCTGATTGTCATTAAAATCATCCTGATGAGTTAAGGCAATCATATTTCTAATAAGACAAGTGGTTCCTCCCCCCACACCTATATGTCAGTTTAAAAATCATTGAATCCTTCAACATTGCTGTTTAAATCTTAGCTGGCAAAAATATGTCCTCTGTTTAAGCAAACAGCCACATTGGTCAACACATGGTCATCCAAAAAGTACATTTTTGCTAGTTTCCACCTCCATATGAATGAGCGCTGTATTTGGATGGGTGTGTGGGAGGAGGTTAGAAAAGCAGGTCTAATTGAATAGCTGGTAGTGCTGGTATGCTGTTGCACTCTCTGACCTTTAGGAGAACAAAACCAGTGTGGCCCAGGGGATATAATTTTGTGTGTGTGTGTGTGTGTCCTGCACACACACGACCAGTGTGGTGTCTGTACAAAAAATGGTGCAGTTATGGTTCCACGCAGAGAGGGTGTGTGTGGAGTGTGTGCGTTTTTTTTTTCAATTAATTAATTTATTTTTACCCTAGTCCCTCACTGACCGCTTGCTAGCTTGTTGCTTCTAGCAGTTAAGGTGTTACCATGCGTTACGTGTGGGTTATGAATGTTCCCGTGCCAGGTGATGAATGTTCATATGCCTTCTCAAGTTTGTGGTGTTTGCAGGTGAGCGTGCGTCGTGTTTGTGCGTTGTACTTGGTTTCAACATTTAGAGATGGCGCCATGCTCAAGAAAGTTTAGTGTATCGGGATGCATAACAGGCTACGCCAGAGACCTTAAAAATATTGGCTTGAATTATCTACCAAAATTATGATATCGGTATAATAATATTTTATTTTTTGCTCTTGTCGGCCACTAATATAACTGTCAAACTTGGAAATTTTCCATCGGAATTTACGGGCATTTATGGGAATAAACTGGGAATTATCAAAGTTAAAGGTTAGGAACATAAAAACCTTTACACACATTTTTTTTCCAATTCTGCCCCTTTGTAACTAGCCTGGCTTTAGCCACCCCCATGGTCTACGCTTTAGCTTCGTACACACACACACACACACACACACACACACACATATACTAGCCTGGCTTTGGCCACCCCCTTGGTCTGCGCTTTAGCTTCGTACAAGTTTCTGGCATTTCACCATTGACCAACGATTGCAAGCTGGAGGTGTGACTGTAGAAGTTTGAAACAATTAAATTTGATTTCACCCAATTGCCAACGTTATGCACCAGCTTGGTCATGAAGTAAGCTACGCTACAACGTCAGAAGCCCAATGTTATATCTCACAACTCCCGATCCTGCTTGCTTTTTAGCGTGGTTTCTAATTGATCTCTGCAAATGTTACTTTGTAACATCTGCTTATTTTTATGGCAAAATAAAATGTTAACGTTTGTCTTGGTTTATGACTATGCTTCTCTAAATTCTTGTTAATTTCCGTAAACTTTATTAAGCTTTAAATTCAGACAAATTCTGAAACTCCCCAAAACCATAATCGTAACATATTGCATATGAAAGCAAACAGGAGATGCAACAAATTCCCATGTTGGAGCATCTGTGCGATAAATGGTTCGCGAGTAAAAAACGATATATCATTCTGCAATGTCTCCAGAATAATTTGTTTCCACAAATACTTTTCCAAACAATTCTTGTGTCCTACCATTATAATTAAATTTTTTATGTTGCCAGATTCCAAACAATTAACCTTTCTATATAGCCTGGGTGAAAGCGACTGTTGACTATGTCATACAGTCTGGCCCAACGCAATTGAAATAGGTTTCCGCTTGGATATGACGTATTCCTTCGCCTGGCTCTCACACCTACAACTTTCGCTTTCAGCATTAACAGTATTATCGCAAGTTCTGACCTATTTTGACATCGTAGTGGCAATAAATCCTCAAGAACATGGATGCTAATGTCATGTACCAATTTTGTGAATGTAATTCGAAAGCGGGGGAGAGAATAACAAACGCGTCCCTATCCTGTAGGACTACAAAATTTTGAGACATCGCTCTAAACTGTGTGCTGATTGGCTAAACCGTAGAGTAACCGAGAGAAAGGCGGGAAGGGGGGTTTATTCCAGACTACGTGCGGAGATAAAATCCTTAGCGGAGGAACGTAGGATGGCATCGCCAGGCTACTTTCTATAAACTGTACGTAAAGATATTAACAGTAGCAATGGTGAGTAAAAATAAAATAGAAAATTCTTAATACTCAGGCAATTGTAAGTCATATGCAAATACAGTACATTGTCTCGACACGCTTTACAGACAGTACAGGGAGCACCCAGGAGTAACGGGGCAAGGAAAAACTCCCTTGGCTTACTAATAATTCATTTTTAGGAAGAAACCTTGGGCAAATCCACGCCTCATGGGCTCAACCCACCTGCCGGGGGCCTAGTGAAGTATCCGTACAGTCGGTAGCCTGATACATAGATTGACTATGGTTTACACGGTGTAACAACATGAATACAGAATGTTGTCTGTGAGTTACTAGATGGTAAGAAAAATATACACTACCGTTCAAAAGTTTGGGGTCACCCAGAAATTTTGTGTTTTCGATAAAAACTCACACTTTCATTTATCAAATGAGTTGCAAAATGAATAGAAAATATAGTCAAGACATTGACAAGGTTAGAAATAATTTTTATTTGAAATAATAATTTTCTCCTTCAAACTTTGCTTTCGTCAAAGAATACTCTATTTGCAGCAATTATAGCATTGCAGACCTTTGGCTCCAAAGCAACCCCTGACCATCACGTTACCTCCACCATGCTTGACAAATGGCGTCAGGCACTCTTCCAGCATCTTTTCCGTTGTTCTGCATCTCACAAATGTTCTTCTGTGTGATCCAAACACCTCAAACTTCGATTCCTCTGTCCACTGTCCACATTTTTTTCCTATCTTCCACTGTCCAATGTCTGTGTTCTTTTGCCCATATTAATCTTTTCCTCAGATAAGGCTTTTTCTTTGCCACTCTGCCCTGAAGGCCCATCCCGGAGTCGCATCTTCACCGTAGATGTTGACACTGGCGTTTTGCGGGTTCTATTTAATGAAGCTGCCAGTTGAGGACCTGTGAGGCGTCTATTTCTCAAACTACAGACTCTAATGTACTTGTCTTCCTGCTCAGTTGTGCAGAGGGGCCTCCCACTTCTCTTTCTACTCTGGTTAGAGCCTGTTTGTGCTGTTCTCTGAAGGGAGTAGTACACAACGTTGTAGGAAATCTTCAGTTTCTTGGCAATTTCTCGCATGGAATAGCATTAATTTCTAAGAAAAAGAATAGACTGTCGAGTTTCACATGAAAGTTTTCTTTTCCTGGCCATTTTGGGAGTTTAATCGAACCCACAAATGTGATGCTCCAGATTCTCAACTAGCTTACAGGAAGGTCAGTTTTATAGCTTCTCTAACCGGCAAAATTGTTTTCAGCGGTGCTAACATAATTGAACAAGGTTTTCAAGGGTTCTCTAATCATCCATTAGCCTTCTAACACATTTAGCATACACAATGTACCATTAGAACACTGGAGTGATGGTTGCTGGAAATGGGCCTCTATACACCTATGTAGATATTGCATTAAAAACCAGACGTTTGCAGCTAGAATAGTCATTTACCACATTAACAATGTATAGAGTGCATTTCTGATTAGTTTAATTTTATCTTCATTGAAAAAACAGAAATGTCCTTATTTTTTAAATACATGCCCTAAGTGACCCCAAACTTTTGAACGGTAGTGTAGTTTGCACTGCTCAATTTGGATAATCTAGACCCTCCTGAGAAACAGGACATAGCATTTGTTTATTTTGCTTTATAATGATTCCAATAAGAGCTTGATATTGTTCTAAAAACTAGCCTCAGGCTCATAGGGCTTACAAAGATAGCTAGATATACCACCAAGTACAGCAGAATACATGTTACAGCACATTATGTTTTTACCTGACAGAGTGTATTCAATTTTCACTCCAGTACATAATAATTGCTGCATTTGTAATAAACTGCATGCATGCAATATGTCATGACACTCCCTGCAGTTTGTAATAACCGCCGCAATATGTAAACTTGTGTTTCTCCTGGGACCTGGACCGCTGCTATAGTCTGTCACAGCATGACCACCCCTGCAATACCCCTGCCCACCCTTCTACCACCCCCGCAATACCCCTGTAATACCCCTGCCCACCCTTCTACCACCCCTGCGTTACCCCTGCAATACCCCTGCCCACCCTTCTACCACCCCTGCAATACCCCTGCCCACCCTTCTACCACCCCCGTAATGGCCCTGCCCACCCTTCTACCACCCCCACAATACCCCCGTAATACCCCTGCCCACCCTCCTACCACCCCTGCATTATCCCTGCAATGCCCCTGCCCACCCTTCTACCACCCCCGTAATGCCCCTGCCCACCCTCCTACCACCCCTGCATTACCCCTGCAATGCCCCTGCCCACCCTTCTACCACCCCTGCATTATCCCCTGTAATACCCCTGCCCACCCTCCTACCACCCCTGCATTATCCCTGCAATGCCCCTGCCCACCCTTCTACCACCCCTGCATTGCCTGCCCCTGCAATACTCCTGCCCACCCTCCTACCACCCCTGCGTTACCCCTGACTTGTCTGGCTCCACCCCCAACAGAAGCATATTCTGTCTGGCTCCACCCACAGCAGCAGTATGTTCTGTTCCCTCGCTATGAGCCTCCCAAGCACAAGGGGGCGTCAGTTCCCCTGCCTGAAGCCTGTAGTGAACCCTGCCCCTCTCTCAGCACCCCACAGAGGTGCTCTGTGTGTGTGTGTGTGTGTGTGTGTGTGTGTGTGTGTGCGTGTGTGTGCGTGCGTGTGTGTGTGTGTGTGCGTGCATGTTTGTGTGTGTGTGTATTTTTATCTGTGCGCTGAGTGATTTAGGACTTCAGCCCAGGCTGGTGCCACAGATCAAATCACTGTTCCCAAAAAAAAGATCCTCTTGCGCACCCCATGACACATGCTTGCATACACACTTAGCCACACACACACACAGAGAGAGAGAGAGAGAGAGATAGGAGCAGGATCTGTAGACGGGATAAGTTACTGCGGGGGAGAGAGCAAGAGAGCTCCCTCTCACCTGTAAACACCATATGACTACTAAGAAGCCAGAGAAGCAGCGCAGTGGAGGACAAGAAACGATTGAAGAGTGAGTGAGAGGGAGGGAGGGAGAGGGAGGGAGAGAGAGAGAGAAGAGAACATGGGGAATCGAGCGTCCAGCCGCAACTCTCAACAGGGTAGGTGCCATCCCACCCCATTCTATTTCTCTTTTTCTCCTTCTCTTTTGCTCTATCTATCTATCTATCTATCTATCTATTTACCCCCCTTCTCTCTCTCTTTATTTTGCCTTCTCTTTTTCTCACTCTTCTTACTCTGTTCTTCTCTGTCAATCTCTTGCTCTCTCTCTCTCTCTCTCTCTCTCTCTCTCTCTCTCTCTCTCTCTCTCTCTCTCTCTCTGTCTCTCTCTCTTGCCTGCTCTCTACTAATTTGGTTTCTTCTTATTTTCACTCCCCTCTCTTGCCCCCCCGCCCCCCTGCCCCCCCAATCCTCTGGCTCGTACTTTGTTGATGTGACTCCGGTAGCGTGACTCATAACTCAGGACCTCATTGGGATGGAAACGTTTCCAAGACTCCCAGAACTACTTTACTTTCTGTTCATCTCTCTCTCTCTTGCTCTCTCTCACTCTCGCTCTTTCTCTCTCGCTCTCGCTCTCTCTACTTTCTTTCTTCTTCTCTTTCTTTCTCTTTCTTTATAACCTTTCTCTCTCTCTCTCTCTCTCTCTCTCTCTCTCTCTCTCTCTCTCTCTCTCTCTCTCTCTCTCTCTCTCTCTCGCTCTCTCTCGCTCTCTCCCTCCTGTCTCTGGGTTTTGACTATATTTAGTCTCTCGTCCACTGGTCAACAATGCAGCCACTGTGTGTGTGTTGGTGCTTGGTGTGTGTGTGTTGGGCAGAGTGGGACAGGGGGAACAGGGCAGATACAGGGTTGTGTCGTTGTGTGTGTGGGTATGGAAGGTTTGTGTGTGTGTGTGTGTGTGTGTGTGTGTGTGATTAGATTTAGAGAATTGGGGGGGCAGTTGATGGGAGATCCACCTGGAAGTGGTGTGTGTTTTCATGGGAGGAAGGGCGTCACATTGGTCTTACATTTTAGTCAAAATGGTCATAAAAAGTTTCAGTTGTTGAAAGCACTAGAACCCCTTTGTGTCAGTATGTTGTCAATATGTTCATGTCATTGTACATGTAAGTAAACTGCTAAAAGTGGAATGGTGCTACAAGAGTGCAGGTCTGTAACGCTGCAGCTCTCAGAGCTTAAATCTCTAACGGTGCATTCACACCAAGAGCTACTCTATAGAATATGTCTTTGCAGGAGTCGCTCTAATCCAGTCGCCTCTATAGAATAGCCTATGTCTTTGCAGGAGTCTAACGGTGCATTCGCACCAAGAGCTACTCTATAGAATAGCCTATGTCTTTGCAGGAGTCTAACGGAGCATTCACACCAAGAGCTACTCTATAAAATATGTCTTTGCAGGAGTCTAACGGTGCATTCACACCAAGAGCTACTCTATAAAATATGTCTTTGCAGGAGTCGCTCTCATCCAATCGCCCACAAACAAGCTGGCAAATGTCTGTTAAGTGGATCACTCTCATTGATTGCTTGACTTGTCACTACACTTGTCTGCAAGAACAATGACAATTGAGTTAAAATTGCACTGAACAAGCAAATTTGTGCAGTTTTTAGTACACTGGCCTTTTCATCTTCCATTTTGCTGATTTGTTATTGGATCCCATTTTCTTTAACAGCCATTTGTAAGTTCAAGACTGGCATGCAGAGGGCACAGCCATATGTTGCGTTCATGACGTGGACATACACAAAGTCTCCTAACACACAGATTTTCCGTTTAGCAACATTGCTGGTCTCTCACACTGCTAAGGAGCAGAAGAAGCAACGCTAGAATGTTAACTAGTTGTATATTTTGCATCGTTTGTGTGCTCTTGGTGACACCATTACAATAATAATGTATTTTCAGGGCTTAAGTCCTGTCCTATATTTGCTTTAGAAATAGACTGTAAGTGGGCAATAAGCCTGTTATTACAGTACGAACATGTTATGTATGGCTTTATGATTTCCAAGCAGGCTGTAACTGCACTTCAGTAGTTAGTTTGTCTTGTTTTGCTATGCATGTCCTTGTTTCTTGTTGTGTCTGCATTTTTGGAGGTCAGAATTATCCACTGACATCAAAGTGTCTTTCTCACTGTGATCTTGCAAACACAACTCGGAGGGCAGGGCATAAAGTCCAACGGATATGTTTTTTATGTGTGTGTACTATTACTATTTTACATTGGTCATCCCAACACTGCTATGTATATTGCTGTTTACCACACAAAGGTGCTTATTATTTCTCCTTAAGAAAGCGCTGCCGAGACTGCCTATCCATCTCTCTCTCTCTCTCTCTCTCTCTCTCTCTCTCTCTCTCTCTCTCTCTCTCTCTCTCTCTCTCTCTCTCTCTCTCTCTCCCTGTGTGCCTGTGAGGCTCTGCCTCTTTATGCTCATCTTTCACCTTGCACATAAACTACTCAACAAAGTAAGAAATTAGAATAACCAAATGCTCAGTCAGGATGTGTTCTTGGGTTTTACAGTACAAGCCTGATTGCCTTGAGGACAAGGCCTGAAAAACTAAACAAAAAACTACTGTACCCAAAAAACTACTGTTAACTACTGCACTGTACACCCCCCCCCCCCCCCCCCACAACTGTCCCTCTTGCTCTCACTCTCAACACACACACCCCTATCTCTGACCCCTATCTTGCTCTACACCACCACCAACACACACCCCTATCTCTGACCCCTATCTTCTCTAACCCCCCCCCACCACCAACACACACCCCTATCTCTGACCCCTAACTTCTCTTACCCCCCCAACACACACCCCTATCTCTGACCCCCTATCTTCTCATACCCCCACCACCACCAACACACACCCCTATCTCTGATCCTCATACCTGATCCCTATGCCGCTCCCAACACACACCCCTATCTCTGACCCCCTAACTCTGATTCTATTACCCCAACATACACCCTTATCTTATTCTCTACCTGATCCCTATGTTGTTCTCTTACACCCCGCGCCCCCAAACACCCACTCCTATAGACGAATCCGACGAAACTACCGCAAGTAAGCAGGCGCCATTATTGAGCTACCCAGATCACCAATCTGTCCATAGGGATAACGTGATAGCACACCATAAAATACCGTGATTTACGAGATGCATTACTACTTGATAATGTCAGAGTGTTCCATGGTCTTTGCTGTTAGCTGTCATTGACTGCGCATTGCCAAAAAGGTTTGTTGACAGTCCAACAATGGCGCCGCCACAAGATGGCAGCCTACACAAAACGCTCCTCGGATTTGTCTATATCTCACCCCTATATTATTTTCTTACCCCCCCCCCACCTCTGTCCCCTATCGTATTCTCTAACTGACCCCCCACCTCTGTCCCCTATCGTATTCTCTAACTGACCCCCCTATGTCTGACCCCTGTGTTCTCTCTCTCTCTCTCTCTCTGATTCTCAGCTGGCACTTACTACCCGGCTCAGCCCCAGTTTACCCCCCCTGTGCAGACGGCTCCAGTGCTGATAAACCCCCCCGCCCCCCAGCAGCCACAGCCGCCTCCTCCTCAGCCACCGCAGCAGGCCCCGCCCAAACGGGAACGCAAACAGGTAGGACACTCACTCACACTCTTCAATTTCCTCTTGGGGATCAATAAAGTATCCATCCATCCATCCATCCATCCATCCAGATATTGTGGTACACATAGACCTGTGTGTATGCATGTGTACACACAAGCTAAGGCAATCATGTACATTAATGCATGGGCACACACACAGAGAAGTCACATTAGCAAAAATATTTTTTGCATTGGCTACAGGAGCCAATACTGTGCTCTTTAAGAGGTTGTTGAAGTCGGACAGGGATGCCCTGTTATTTTGTCTGCCCTTAAAGCGTAACACAGCTGAACTATGATTATTGGCGTTCTTCTCTATTTCAGCTATCTTGTTTTTGTCTAAGGGTGAGCTGTGGGACATGTGGCAGACACTTTCAAAATGCCACTTTTTAAAAAGTGAAGACATATCTGCACACTCAACTCTTTGCAAACAAGTTTTTTTACTCTTAAGTGCAAGCTTTCGGTCCCACTTTTTAACACTTAGAAGGTTCAACATTGCATGACGCGTTGTTCAAAGTATTATCAGGGTCTCTACTTACAGTATGAACTGAGAGCACTGTTTGGACCCACAGAATTAATATGTTTAGAAAGGCTGCACATTTCCAGTAACTTCCTCTCTTGAAATGTTAAATACTGGGCTCAATTCACCTTGGGCATGATGTTACCTCAGTCTCTAGGGATGACTTACAGAATTATTCATCTAATATAGCTGAGCTAGCTAAGGAAAGCGTTATGTGTGCTGTGGCTAACTAACTAGGGAGAGCACTGTGTGTGCGCAGTGGCTAAGTTAAGGAGAGTGTTGTGTATGCGCAGTGGCTAATTCGCTAAGGAGATCATTGTGTGTGCAGGTGCTAACTAGCTAGGGAGAGCATTGTGGTTGCAGTGGCTAATAAGTTAAGGAGAGCAGAACACTGTGTGTGCGCAGTGGCTAGGCTAATTGGCTAAGGTGAGCATTGGGTTTGTAGTGGTTAACTAAGAAGAGCGCTGTGGGTGCAGTGGTGAATTAGCTAAGGAGTGGCTTCAGTGGTTAATTAGCTAAGGAGAGCGCTGTGGCTTCAGTGGTTAATTAGCTAAGGAGTGGCTTCAGTGGTTAATTAGCTAAGGAGAGCGCTGTGGGTGCAGTGGCTAATTTAAGGAGAGCGTTGTGTGTACGGTAGCTAGCTAACTAGGAGAGCACTGTGGTAGCTAGCTAACTAGGAGAGCACTGTGGTTGCAGCGGCTAATAAGCTAAGGAGAGCAGAGCACTGAGTGTGTGCAGTGGCTAATTAGCTAAGGGGAGCGCTGTGGCTTAAATGGCTAATTAGCTAGGTGAGTGCTGTTGTACAGTGTCTAAGTAACAAGGGAGAGCACTGTGTGTACTGTGGCCAACTAACTAAGGAGAGCACTGTGTGTGCAGTGGCTAATTTAAGGAGAGCACTGTCTGTGGAGTAAGCATATGGCTAAGGAGCTGCTGGACGCAGTGGTTAATTAGCTAAGGAGACCACTGTGGCCGTTTCTCAATACAAAGTACGTACAAGAATGGACTTCCTTACTTGCGAGTTCAAACTTGGGAAGTCGAGAAAGAGAGTACAAACTTCCAAGCATGCGAGGACAGTGCGCTGAACCTGCAGTTTGAGACGTTGGGTACTTGTTACGTTAGCTATGAAAGCTACAGGGGGGAAGCCATCTACGTTTGCCCCAAAACACACCGGCAGGTTGGTGGATGACAAGCTAACATGGTACAAACATCGTATCTCACCACAGACACACGTTACAAAACTCACGTGTATAGACTTAAGTTGAACAATTTCCTGCCTGATTTTAAAATATATCAAGTCATAAGCCCCAAATGCATCAGTTTAAAGACAGAAATAGTGATTCCTTGCATTAAGCTCCGCCAGTCTCGTATCTCAGAACGGAGCGCCTAAATGCATTATGGGGAATAATGGTCCTGAAGTTATCAGAAGTCACCATCCGAAGCATCCTCGAAAAAATTGCTGAATCGAGGAAACATCCGGGAACTCCATGCGTACTTGAGTAAATGTGAACTTTTGAATTGGAACATTACTTCGGCTGTGTTTTATGACGTTTGACAAGTCCACAAGATCGCAAGCACATTCAAGTACGGATATTGAGAAACGGCCTGTGTGTGCAGCAGCTAAGCAGTGGCTAACCACTTAAAAAGAGTACTGGTTATGCAGTGGATAATTAGCCAAGGAGCTGTTGGATGTGCTGTGGCTAATTAGCTAAGGAACAAAGATTCTTCACTGCTCTAAAATCTTTGCTAAGTAGTGCTATGTGCAGTGGCTAACTAACCAAGGAGAGCGCTAGTTGTGCACCGGCTAATTCATTTAGGAAAGTGCTGATTGTGCAGTGGCTAACTAAGGCTAGCGTTGTGTGTGCAGTGACTAGCTAGCTTAGAAGAGTGCTATATTTGCAGTAGCTTAGGAGATAGTAAAGTAGTAAAGGAGCAAATAACCTTGGAAATAACCTTGAGAAAATAGCCTTGAAAAATAACCCTGGTAAGTGGGGTTATCATCAGTTCTTCTTCATAACGCTATTGTAAATAGGT
>JAODXP020000021.1:36477375-36479875 GCA_027497455.2 Sardinella longiceps | reverse complement strand
AAGTCACTTTCCATACAAAATTAAACTTGTTAACACGTTAGCAAGAGTGTCATAGCAACAATGTGTGATAAATGTGTCTGAAGCTAATATTTAGCATTTTGGCTAAAACCAACTGGCAAAGCTTAACCAAATGTCACAACACAAACAATTATTGTCTTAAATCATGCTACCCCCCTCGTTTTGAAAAACGGGGGTGGACGAAAACCCTATCTGGCCGAATGCTGGTTGTCCAATGATAATGTGTGATGAAAGAACCTATGACTTAAAACTTACTCTGTGTGTGTGTGTGTGTGTGTGTGTGTGTTCTCCTCTGCAGCTGAAAGTGCCCATGGCTGATAAGCCCAATGTGACTGTGAACTTCCGGAAGCTTCTACTGAATCGCTGCCAGAAGGAGTTTGAAAAGGACAAAGACGACGACGAGATCTTTGAGAAGAAACAGAAAGAGATGGAGGCTGCCTCATCAGTACGTCTCTGTGTGTGTGTGTGTGTGCGTGTGCTTATGAACCTCCAGTTGTACCTTCTCCTCTTTTCCAAAACTACTTCCTGTCCCCCTGACTTGACTTCCTGTGTGGTGTGACCTCACTTCCTGTCCCCTGCCTTGACTTCCTGTGTGTTGTGACCT
This sequence comes from Sardinella longiceps, assembly GCA_027497455.2. Taxonomy (NCBI): domain Eukaryota; kingdom Metazoa; phylum Chordata; class Actinopteri; order Clupeiformes; family Clupeidae; genus Sardinella; species Sardinella longiceps. The sequence goes on along the minus strand of JAODXP020000021.1, from coordinate 36,479,253 downwards.
CACTTCCTGTCCTGTCCTGTTAGGAGGAGGAGCAGCAGCGTCTGAAGGAGGAGCTGGAGGAAGCGAAGGACAAGGCGCGGAGGCGGTCGCTAGGCAACATCAAGTTCATCGGTGAGCTGTTCAAGCTGAAGATGCTGACGGAGCCCATCATGCACGACTGCGTGGTCAAGCTGCTCAAGCACCACGACCAGGAGAGTCTCGAGTGCCTCTGCAGGCTGCTCTCCACCATCGGCAAGGACCTCGACTTCGAGAAGGCCAAGGTACGCACGCATGCACACACGCACGCATGCCTGTGTGTGTGTGTGTGTGTGTGTGTGTGTGTGTAGTGTATTTTATGAAGTGGTAAATGTATGTGCCACATATGGATCAGTATTTAGTTGTGTGTGCTATTGTGTGTGTGTGTGTGTGTGTGTGTTTTATATGTGTTTTATTGTGTGTGTGTTTTATATGTGTGTTACTGTGTGTGTGTGTGTGTGTGTGTGTGTGTGTGTTTATATATGTATCAGTTGGAAATGTGTGTGCAGTGTTTATAGCCATAAATGGATCAGTATTTCCACAAGTTGTCTGTCCTTGCGTTTGTGTTTGTGGGTGTTTCTGAATTGCTAAAAATCTGTGTGGTGTGTGTGTGTGTATAGCCACGTATAGATCAGTATTGCCATAAGTTGTCTGCTCTTGTGTGTGTGTGCGTTTTTGAATTGAACCTGAGTATCTTTGTGTGTGTAGCCCCGCATGGATCAGTATTTCCACCAAATGGAGAAAATCATCAAGGAGAAGAAGACGTCCTCAAGAATCCGTTTCATGCTACAAGATGTGCTGGACCTCCGACGGGTAAACACCGACACACACACACACACACACACACACACACACACACACACACACACACACACACATCTCTCTTACTCAAACCACACACATTTATTGGCCAACATTCCCCAATCATTGGTTGACTTTCTTAGAAAAAAACCCTAGTGTGTGTGTGTGTGTGTATAGCTTCATAGACTTGTGTGCGAATCTGTGTCTGTGTGTGTGTGTGTGTGTGTGTGTGTGTGTGTGTAGCCTCATAGACACTCACTCTAGTCTTCAGCCCTAGTGTGTGTGTGTGTGTGTGTGTGTGTGTGTGTGTGTGTATAGCCTCATAGACACTCACTCAGTCTTCAGCCCTGTGTGTGTGTGTGTGTGTGTGTGTGTGTGTGTGTGTGTGTGTGTGTGTGTGTGTGTGTATATAGCTTCATAGACACTCACTCTAGCCTTCAGCCCTGGCGTGTGTGTGTGTGTCTGTGTGTGTGTGTGTCTGTGTGTGTGTGTGTGTGTGTGTGTGTGTGTGTGTGTGTGTGTGTGTGTGTGTGTGTGTGTATAGCCTCATAGACACTCACTCAGTCTTCAGCCCTGGCTTGTGTGTGTGTGTGTGTGTGTGTGTGTGTGTGTGTGTGTGTGTGTAGTGTGCTGTGTGTGTGTGTGTGTGTGTGTGTGTGTGTGTGTGTGTATAGCCTCATAGACACTCACTCTAGCCTTCAGCCCTGGCTTGTGTGTGTGTGTCTGTGTGTGTGTGTGTGTGTGTGTGTGTGTGTGTGTGTGTGTGTGTGTGTGTGTGTGTATGTGTGTGTATATAGCCTCATAGACACTCACTCTAGCCTTCAGCCCTGGCTTGAGTGGGCCTTGAGGAGGCTAAGAACAGCAGCTCAGCTCTTTAATGCAGTGTGGTTCCTAAAGCAGAGCCACTCTGTGCCATAGGCTGAGACAGCTGTCCGTCACAGGCCTGGCCAATCACAGCCCTGCTGAGTCACCCCAAGGCGGGGCAGGGCTGAGATTCCTTTGCTCTGATGCCATGGACAGTTTGTGCTTTGTGTGTGTGTGTGTGTGTGTGTGTGTGTGTGC
>JAODXP020000021.1:36459875-36469875 GCA_027497455.2 Sardinella longiceps | reverse complement strand
CCAGAATTCTTTCGAGCGCATTTTCTATTGCTATCGAGTAGCCTATGTGTCTATCGCGATTCATATTGTTATCGTTTTAACGCCCAGCACTAGTGTGTGTGTGTGTGTGTGTGTGTGTGTGTGTGTGTGTAATTTAAGAATTTAAGTAGGCCTATTTAAGAGGTAATTGTTGCTTAGATGCGTTTCTGTAGTATGTTATGAGGGCATGTGTTGGTATGGTTCCTAACCTGTGTGTGTGTGTCTGTGTGTGTGTGTGCTTTTAGAGTCATAAGAAGATTGCAGCCATGTGGCAAGAGGCGGGGCTTAACTGGAGGGACTTCCTGCCGGCAGACGAGGACGTCAACAAGTTTGTGACGGAAAAGGTCAGGGGTCAAATGAGCTTCTGCTTGTCTGTGTGTGTGTGTGTTTGTAAAGGTCAGAGATCACTCAGTTGTGTGTGTGTGTGTGTGTGTGTGTGTGTGTGTGTGTGTGTGTAAAGGTCGGAGGTGGGGAGGTGTGTGAGTGCAGTAAAGGTCGTGAGGTCATGGGGTAGCTAAGATACGGGGTCACCAGGGGTCGTAGCCCCAATATGGAAACTCAGCAGCTTGGATTTAATCACTACGGGAATTAATCATATACAATCCTACACACACACACACACACACACACACACACATACACACACACATATTTACACACACACACACTCAGCAGGTTGGATTTAATCAGTACGGGAATTAATCATATACAATCCTATACTCACACAGCCACTTAGAGAAAGAGAATAAGTGTGTGTGTCTGTACTGTGTGTGTGCTAGGCTGTGGAGTGCACAGCCAAGCACACACCCCTCATTCTCTCTCTCTGTGCGTCTATGTGTATGTGCGTGCGCGTACGTGTGTGTTTGTCTGTGTGTGTGTGTGTGTGTGTGTGTGTGTGTTAGGGTGTGGAGTACACAGTGGGTGAGGAGCCAGTGAAGGGGAAGGGGGCGGAGCTCCGCAGTCCTCAGCAGCTGAGGGAGGAGTTAGAGCGCCTCCTACAGGACAAACCAGACAACCAGCGCGTCTACGACTGGATCGAGGTCTGTGTGTGTGTGTGTGTGTGTGTGTACCTGATAACTGATTTGAAACAGATGGCACCCATTATTTTTGTCAGTGCATTAATCTTGGTGTGTGTCTCCGTGTGTGTGTGTGTCCTGCAGGCAAACCTGGATGAGAAGCAGGTTGGGTCCAGTGTGTTTGTGAGGGCGTTGATGATCGCCGTCTGTCAGGCAGCTGTCATCTGTGAGTCCCCACCCACTTCCACCCCACAGCCAGTGGCAGACACGCCCACAAACTCACAAACCACACCCACTTCCACCCCACAGCCAATGGCAGACACGCCTACAAACTCACAAACCACACCCACTTCCACCCCACAGCCAGTGGCAGACACGCCTACAAACTCACAAACCACACCCACTTCCACCACACAGCCAGTGGCAGACACGCCTACAAACTCACAAACCACACCCACTTCCACCACACAGCCAGTGGCAGACATGCCCACAAACTCACAAACCACGCCCACTTCCACACCACATCCAGTGGCAGACATGCCCACAAACTCACAAACTCACAAACCTCTGCAGCTAGATGCCGGCCTCTGCAGGAAGTTAACATTAGGGAGTTTAAGCATGCACGTCTTTCCCGACGGCAACGGGACCCTGAATTTGATCCCTCCTCCCACTGGTTTCAGTGGCCGTGGAATCCATAGTAATCATTAAGCATTGCCGCTGTTACGGCAGGAGCTCTCTGATTAGCGCACCTGGCGCTCTCATTCTTTTTCAAAATATCACTCAAGAGACCTAGACATGATTTAATGCAAAAATGTGTTTCTCTTTTTTGGGGGGCGGGGAACTTTATCAATTTTGCCTTATGTGTAGCCTAATGTTTTCCTAAATAAGACTTTCTGGAATGAAACCTTATATGCTCAAATATGTAATGAAGATGAAATTCTTTTTTGCTGTTTATAATTATAATTCGCGCACCACAGCTCATTCAAGAACTACGTGTAGTCGAGAATACAGGAGATTGCTTCTTTCCACGTTGCAGATCAGCTCACTACGGCAAGCAGAGCCGGCAGTACAGCTGAAGTCTCGATCAGTGGAGTGCAGATTGATTTCCGGGGCCCGTCACCGTCGGGGAAAAAAACGCGCATGCTTAAACTCCATATTCCCAAGTTACCATGGGCAACTTCACCTTCACCACTTTAATCAACTTACTGCCACTGCTGCAGCAAGACAACTGTGCAGCCAATCAAAACACAGCATCTATGAGTGACATCACACTGTTTTTAGCCTCATCAGAATCATCATCTCGTGTTCACATCTGAGGTTAAATTGTCTGTGTGTGTGTGTGTGTGTGTGTGTGTGTGTGTGTGTGTGTGTGTGTGTGCTGACAGGCGATAAGCCCTATAAGGTGGACGTGGAGCAGATTACCCAGAGGGCCGTGCTGCTGCAGCGCTACCTGAAGGACGAGGAGAAGGAGCTGCAGGCTCTCTACGCCCTACAGAGTCTCATGGTGCAGCTCGAACAGCCACCCAGTACGTCTGTGTGTGTGTGTGTGTGTGTGTGTGTTTGTGTGTGTGTGTGTTGTTGTGAAATGATCACCCTGTGCCTGAGTGTTTGTCAGATGTATAGATCCAGACGGCAAGTCTGACCACGCCCACAAATATAGCTTCTTTGTGGGGGAAATAGAGAAAAATAGTTCCAACTAAGGGAAACGGCAGGCTCACACAGTGGGGAAATCAATGAGATGCTAAGCTAGAAGTTACACTCAGCACCATCTACAAGGACTTTGACACATTTTTGAGGGCAATGCCTTAAGGTAGTAATGATGTTCAGATGGTCCGATGTGAATTCTGAACTTGATACCCCTCCAAACGCGATACTGAGGACAATTTAGTTGAAGCTTGTTAGCTTCATTAGCTTGCTAACTAGCCAACTTCATTCATCACCACAGTTAATGTAGCCAAGCATTTTACCAAGCAATCTATTATTGTTAAGCAACTTTCTCCATACCTTGTCCATTCATTCACCATAATGTTAATTTGGTCTCTGTTATCCCCCACACTGACCCCACCCTCGCATTTTGGGGGTGTTAACCGTACTTGCTGTCTATATCTATGTTGTTTCCCATGGTGTGATAAAGCAAGCGTATTAACATAGTGTGTTTGCGTGTGTGTGTGTGTGTGTGCGCGTGTGTGTGTGTGTGCGTATGTGCGTGCGTGTGTGTGTGTGTGTGTGTGTGTGTGTGTGTGTGTGTGCGCGTGTGTGTGTGTTCCAGACCTACTGCGGATGTTCTTCGATGTTCTGTACGATGAGGATGTGATCCGTGAGGAGGCGTTCTACCGCTGGGAGTCGAGTAAAGACCCTGGCGAACAGGTGGGCAAGGGCGTGGCCCTCAAGTCCGTCACCGCCTTCTTCACCTGGCTACGGGAGGCCGAGGACGAATCAGATAACAGTTAGAGTTGGGCCACACCCCTTTCCCCACCCCCCCACACCCCCCCACACACGCTGCGTGAGGGCAGAGGGGAGGAGAAGAGAGGAGAGGAGAGGAGAGGAGGGGCGTCAGCGCAGCGGCCTGGGACAGTTTGTGTTGAATGTGTTTCTGAAGCTGCCTTGAGAATAAAGCTGAAGTGTCTTCATGGGGTGGAGCGCCAAGACTGCCACCGTGCATTCTGGGAAAATAGACTGGTTATTTTTTTTTCTCTCTCTCTATCTATCTATCTATCTCTTTCTCTTTCTCTTAATTCAGAGTTTCTCTCTCTCTCTCTCTATTTCTCTTTCTATCCTCCATGTCCTGTTGCCATTGAGGAATTGATCAACAACGTATCCATGGCGACCGAAAAGTGTGTGTGTGTGTGTGAAAGTAATGCTGCTCAAATCTTTATTTTTCAGAAATTGTGTGGATGGTATTCTCTATAGGTGTGTGTGTGTGTGTGTGTGTGTGATGGACTGGACATGCTAATGAGGACAGCAGTGGGACGCTGTGATTGGCTCCCGCTCACTTCCTGTTTGTTGAGTGACAGGTGGAGCGAGGCCAGCAGAGGACATTGCAGATTGACCTTTGACCTTTAACCTTAATGTGCCCAGAGGGCAACTTGGTCGGTCAGTCATCCCTCTTTCTCAGAGGACGGAAAAGAGAACTTGGCCATGGGTCATCCCTCTCTCTCAGAGGAAGGAAAAGAGAAGAGACGAGTGGAAGGAAGTTGAAAAACTGGGAGAATTTGAGACACTAAAATCTCCAAACTTGAAATCCTTTCCTGAGACCGCTGGACCTCGCCTGTGTGTGTGTGTGTGTGTGTGTGTGTGTGTGTGTGTGTGTGTGTGTGTGTGTGAGAGCACACTCGTCTGAGGAGAAACGACTTCTTGCTTTTCTTCTGAAAGCGCTTAACCACCCCACTTGGTCTACACACTCGTTCGTCTCCCTTCCTCGTTCCCTCTCTCTTCCACGGCCGAGGGAGAGGCGGAGACATCCAGTTTATTGATTACAAATTCAATCACATTTTTGTAAATAATTTTTTTTGTTTTGTTTTTTTTTTTGTTTTGTTTTGTTTTTCCTTTTGTTGTTTTTGGCTTTTCTTTCTGAAGTATTTAATGAGGAGAAAAATCTAATGGCTTCTTTACACAGATCAGCTCTCTGACTGGACAGAACAATAAATAACATTGCAGTTTAAAAGCACTTCGACTCTGTGTGTGTGTGTGCGCGTGTGCGTATGCATATCTAGTGGGCGCTTTTAAATCAAGGCCTTGTTATAAATGTCTTCCTTAACGAGGCTGTGTGTGTGTGTGTGTCTATTGTATGCTTTTAAAATTCTGGTCTTGTTATTAATGAGGCTTTGGCGCCATAAGCTGCCTTGATGATCTGTGTGTGTGATGTCATTTGCTGTATTGGGCTGAAGTGTGTGTGTGTGTGTGTGTGTGTGTGTGTGTGAGTGTAGATGTCTGATTGCACAGGGGGTCTGTAGTCCTGTGTGTGGGTCCTGGGTCTGTTGTGTGTGTATGTGTTGTTTTTGGGTGGGGTCATTCTCACTGCTGAGTGGGCTACCATTTATCAGTAGTGTGTGTGAGTGTATGTGTTGGGTCACACAGATTCATGAGCTACCATTTACCTGTGTGTGTGTGTGTGTGTGTGTCTGTCTGTCTGTCTGTCTGTCTGTCTGAGAGAGAGAGAGAATGTGTTCGTCACAGCAGAGCAGGACTACCATTTACCAGTGCAGTGTGTGTGTGTGTGTGTGTATACTAGGCAGAATAGCTCATCATTTCCAAGTGTTGTGTGTGTGTCAGAGTTTGCAGGCTACCCATCACTACCCATAGCTGAAGAAAGACACATTTATTTGTAAATGTAAGTAATGACAGAGTTCTTCTAAGGTGTATCATCTGTTAGTTGTGCGTTTGTATTTGCAATGCATCATGGGTATTCATTCAAACTACTAATTTTTCACATTAAGTATTGTTTGCACTTCAACAAGTGATGTTTTCCTGCTTTTAGAGCCTAAAGTGGCTTATCAGAGACTTCAGTTATTTTCATGACCTGGACTACAATACCCATGACGCATTGCGGCACACACAGCCAACATAGGGGGAAAGCATTAAAATGAACATTCACAAGTAAATATGCCTCTTTCCTAAAGCTGGTTATTCAGACCTTTCCTGTAGTCAGGTTAAAGTTAAAGTGAACTTTATTGTCACTCAAAGTATGTAACCAGAGAGGATTCAAAAAGGAGTTAGTGTGAAAGATCTAGTATGTAACCAGAGAGGATTCAAAAGGAGTTAGGGTGAAAAATCTGTGATGTGAAGGTGTAGCCTACTACACAGAGCACTGACATTGCTCCTAATGTGCAGTAAAGCTAAGATTGACACCAAACTAATAGTCCAGGCAAAATAGCCCATTTTGGGGCCAAAAACAGGAGTAATTGTAAAAGATTTTTTTTCAGCGTAGATAATTTCTTCGAGGTGTCCAGAACAACATACTAAAAGTCCTAAGAAATCCTCGTTGAGGAAATATGTTAAATTCTCGTCAATCCAATATGTGTACCAATATAGGCCAGAATAGGTCTGAATAGGGCTATTTTTTTCCGTTAGTCCTATCGAAATAAAACTTTATGCAATGAAAGTACTCATGAACATGAAGTTTTTCTGAAAAATGATTTTAATATGAAAATGGCCTATACACTAATCAAATTAGCCCCGAATACACCCATATACATGGATAGTGACAAGATGAAGAGGGTGGGACCTGTCTCAATTCATTTTATATGACACCCTGTCCCTGTGGATGTAAGCTTTCAGAAAAGGTATAGCATAAGGGTTAGATTAGTTTTCTCTTAATACCTCAGGTCCACATGCATTGGCTATACACCAAAATCACCAATATCAGCTCATCTATAAATGGGTATCAATGGGAGGAGGGGTATGGGACCTAACTAAATTTATGTTTACTGAGATCCTGAAGCCCCCTGCTTTCAAAAAACATATTACTTTTCAAGGTTAATTACTTTCTAATACATTTCATAGGTGCTTTTGTTCAAGAAATGCACATATTTTTAAATTTTCCCCAAAAACAGGCATAAGCTTTAAAATAAGGAGGTGACTGGGATGTGGGAAATTTTTGGGGGGTGAAATCCTGGGCATATAAGCTTTCAGAAAATATATGGTTTATGGGGTCTAATATGTTTTCCCTACACGCCGCTGGCCTAAATGTCACCAAAAATTGCCCATTTTGAAAATGGCAAATTTCTTTATTTTGGGATATACTGTAATGAGGAGGGTGGGGAATACCTCATTGTCAAACCATACCATGTTATAGAATATCCTGAGCGTGTTTGCTTTCAGAAAATGTAGGGGATATATGGTGAAAGTAGTTTACCCTTCATGCTTCAGGCCAAAATGTACTAGTAGTGTACATTTTCCTCCAAAATCCACCTGAATCCCACTCATGTCAATGGGAAATTTACTTTCCTCCACTATTTTTACATTTCCTCAACTAGGATTTCTTAGGACTTTTAGTATGTTGTTCTGGACTTCTCGTAGAAATGATCCAAGCTGAAAAAAAATATTTTACAATTAGTCCTGCGAAAAATGCTACTTTGCCTGGACTATAAGTGTAAAACCTAACATGAGACACCACAAGACATAAAGTGCACATCTTGAACAAATGAACACAAGATAAAAACAGATGTAAGCGTTGAGTTTCCAGAGTGTTCCATAATGTAATCAAGTCTGGTGTTCTAAATTTCACATCCAACCTGAGTAGAGTCATCCTAATCACTGTGAACTGAGCTCTGAGCTCTTGAGAAGTGTAGTAGTGGTCTCTGTCCACTAGAGGTCGCTGTTTACTGATATAATTCCCCACTCTCGGCGATGGAACACTCCAAGTTGTTCCTATGGTGCCCAAAAATGTTTTTGGCAGTAATCACAGTGACTTGTATTGCCACAGTACACACACATACATTTATTACCACAAAACGCACACACATGTACACACATACACACACGTCCTGCACATGTTGAATAGGATTTCACAAAAAAAAAAAAAAAAAAAAGCCTGATGCACAGGGTGTTGAAAATATACCCCCCCCCCCCCCACACACACACACACACACGTACACACACACACCAGGGTGGGCAATTATTTTGGCTGGAGGGCCACATTGGATTTAGATTTTGTTAGAGGAATATTCCACCTTTTTATGAAAATTGGTCATTCAACCTCTTCTCCCCAGCGCCTATGCTAAGCTAAAGCTAAAATAACATCACATTTTGGGTTGTCAGGCTAGGAGAACACTTGCATTAAGACCAAAATGCTTTTACCCACATATGTATCTAGGTAAGAGGGTGAATAATCAATTTTCATAAAAAGCAGTAGGCTATTCCTTTAACAGTCAACTGGTTAATGCCGGTAAATTAGCTCTGCTGTCTCAAACCAGTAGCCCCACTTTCTTCAGGAGACATTTTAGTCTGGATGTTATTCATGATTCATGATAACAGCAAATTTGATAAATCAGGCATTTCATCTAAAATGAGAAAATATTTTATTTTGGGAAGGCTCCACAAGCTGGATTGTGGCCCCTGGGCCTTAGCTTGCCCAGGTATGACCTACACTGATCAGATAAGGTTTAACATACAAAATACAAGAAGAATCCAAGACAAATCTCACATTGTGACTTGCATACACACTCAAACACACACACACACACACACACACTCACATGCAGATATATCAGGAACCCTTAAAGAACAATAGCCAATAACAAGTAAGCATACATCAAACTGATTGCTGTTATTTTATGATGTCCTTTCGACACCTCTAACTGTGTGTGTGTGTGTGTGTGTGTGTGTGTTTGGTCTAATCAGATTTGGGTAATTTCCATAATACCTTTGATCCCCAATAGCTGATGAACGGAGCCATAAATATTTGATGTGGAGCAATAAGTGAATTAATGAACAGCCGTGTGTGACTTTATGTACTGACACACACACACACACACACACACACACAGGTCAAGGCCAAGAGCAAACTTTAAACGTCCCCAGGGAGGCTGCTGGCTACGCTGGTGCTACTGTAAAACACACACACACACACACACACACTAAAATGAAGTGTAATATATGTGGCGCCTGTTTCTTGTGTTATGGCTTTAGACCAGACATTTGCCTCCCTAGACACACACACACATACACACAATAAAATAGAGTAAAATAAACGTGGTGTGTGTGTGAAGCTGTGTTCGTTAAGTAAGATTAGGGGGTGAGTGTGATTTGTGATGTCTTGGGTGGACTGCAGCTATAACACACACACACACACAATAAAATAGAGTAAAATAAATGTGGTGTGTGTGTGTGAAGCTGTGTTCAGTAAGGTTAGGGGATAAGTGTGATGTGTGTGTGATGTCTTGGGTGGACTGCAGCTAGTGGACGTCCACACACACTTCAATATAGTATAGTAAATGTGGTGCGTGTGTGTGTGTGTGTGTGTGAAGCTGTGTTCAGTAAGATTAGAATGCGTAACTTGTGATGACTGGGAGCACTGCCGCTACAACAAGTCCGCACACACACACACACACTTGAATAGAATATAATTATGTAACTCTCTAACGCCTGTCTTGTGCTTCTTTAGTATAAGTAAAGACAGCGTTATGTGCTGGCTCAAATTCCCCGTATCATTCATCACTCTGGACCGGACTTTAGGGCGGCTATGTCAGCGCCATCTTGGAAGATGTCCGCAGCAAAGTCATCCGAGCCACGGCACGGCAGGTACGGCTTTGGGAAATCCGTAAGACGTTGGAGAGTTGAATAGCCTACAAATTAGATTTCTTCAGCTAGCCCCATCCTTGGGAAATGAAGGCAAAGTTTCTGAAACTTTTTGGCCCCATAGAGAATCCTGTGATATAAACAGAGTTGAGTCATGTATGAACTGAGTTGAGTCTTGAGCTGATGATGATGATGATGATGATAACCGTCATAGATGACAATGATCGATCTATGTTTCAGACTACCAACTGTACAGATACTCTATTAGGCATCTGGAAGGTGGGTTGAGCCCATGAGACGTGGATCTGCCCAAGGTTTTTACCTAAAAATTAATTATTAGTGAAGCGAAGAGTTTTTCCTTGCCCCTCTTACTCAAGGGTGCTCCCCGTACTGTCTGTAAAGCACCGCGAGACAATGCACTGTATTCAAGCGCTCTACAAAATAAATTGAATTGGATGATGATGATGATGATGATGATGATGATGATGATGGTGATGATGATGATGATGATGATGATGGTGGTGATGGTGGTGATGATGATGATGATGATGGTGGTGATGGTGGTGATGATGATGGTGGATGATGATGGATGATGATGATGGTGATGATGATGATGATGATGGTGGTGATGATGATGATGATGATGATGGTGATGATGGTGATGATGATGATGATGATGATTATGATGATGATGATGATGATGGTGATGATGCTAAAGTTCTGCAGAC
>JAODXP020000021.1:36437375-36439875 GCA_027497455.2 Sardinella longiceps | reverse complement strand
GAGAGACAGAGCAGAGAGAGAGAGAGAGAGAGAGAGAGGAGAGAAAGACAGAGGGATAAATAGGTTAGCCCAACCCTCAGCACCGGGGCCTACTACACCCCTCGCGCCCTTATCACTCCTCTGTTGCTCACTGACATCCGTCACCGTCCTCCGTCCAATTTCGAGCCGCAAATCATGTTTTCACACATGCAGACTTTTAACTACTAATAACATTATTACATCATATTAAATATTAAATATGCACAATATCTGCCGTCCTCTATGGTGCGGTTTTGCTTGACACATTACGCATGCTCGCAGTTCAAAGATCGTCCCCAAACCATACTGGCAGTAGTTCATCGCTTGAGTCATGATGGGTGTTGGTTCTTTATAGTTTATGCTAATATTTTTCTTACACTAAATCAGCTACCGATCCCCACTCCTTGGCGCGTGTTTCACTATGGCCTACATTTGTCTGGGAAACACTAAACATTACACAAGTTAGCATAATTCACTGTGTGTGTGTGTGTGTGTGTGTGTGTGTGTGAGAGAGGGAGAGAGAGAGAGAGAGAGAGAGAGAGAGTCTCTCAGCGACTAGTGTAGCTTTGATTCGCCACATCCATCATTCACCCAAACGGCCATTATTACCGACCTGGCTGCGATCCTGACCATCTTATCTTATTTCAGCATCTTCCGTTAAGCGCACTAGGCAGTTCGAGCGGGTAACTGGCCGGTAAACCGATCTCGCACTCACAGGAGGCGTACGTGGCGCGGCTAACCCCCACGCGGTGACATAAAGCCCCCGTGCAACGTTGGAAAGAAAAGAGCAGTAACGGATCGGCTCTCCGTAACCGGACGCCAGAGCCACGAGACCTCCTCTTCCCTCTCACCTGGGGCAGCACGCGGGTGGAGCGCCTCACAGCTCATCACCTCTCAACCATCATTCATCAGAACCTTGAGGCACAAAGGGCAAAGCTTCAGTCGCGCGAGCACACGTTTAAAATGAAGGTTGCTTTAAGTGCCTTTAAGTTGGCTCATCTTTAACCATTTTGAACCGTCGGTGGCTGCAGACTACTGCAGAGTGTGGACAGGTAGCTTCGTTATTGGAAATGGTATCGAGCACATGCACGAGGTGAGATCTCACACTAAACTCCACAAGGCCTCGTGCCTTCAGGCAGCGCGCGGCAGGAACTGTGACATTTGAGTGCGGCAGTGCGCGCGACTCCCCGTGGCTGGGATCCATTTGGGCCCGCAGGTCTCTCTTCATGCATCCATGACGTGGGCATGAGTCAATACCGTGAGGGACCAACACAAACACACACTCACATTCAGTTACAAACACACACACACACACACACACACACACAGTCGCTCTCTCTCGAATACACACACATAACCTAAAATTAAACAAAGCCTTATATGGGAAAGCAGGGTAAAAATGAGCCACTTTTAAAATGAATCATTCTTCTAGTTTGGAGAGGTCTTGATCTTGGTCTTTGATTTCACATCAAACAAAAATTACGTGACCTGCTAGTTCTGTAACCAGTTTTCTTTCATATAGCTTACATGAGAAAACACACACAGACACGTCCCTTGTGCGGAGTAAGCGGAGTCTATGTAATGGGGAAATCCTTTTTGAAATTCATATATATTTTCTGCAAACAATGAAATAGAATGGTAGCAAACAGACATAATTGAACTGAGATCTAGCAAACAGAGCACAGCTGTTTTAATATGAGGAAGGTAGGCCAATGGCTTTTTCTGCAGCCTGTACAATTTGTACTACCTGTTGATCAACTAAGAAAAAAAAGGTGTGTTCATGCAGCTTCAAAATGTGTTTATTTGGAAATGTGTGTGCAAAACATTGATACCCTTTATGTTTTGTAAACATAGAGCAATTGCATAGATTCTTATTAGGCTTACATGTTTTAAAAAAAACATAGAGCAGTTGGGTAGATTCTTACTACATGTTTTATTAACATAGAGCAATTGGATAGATTCTTATTACATGTTTATTAACATAGAGCAGTCGCATACATTCTTATTACATGTTTACTAACATAGAGCAATCGGATGGAGTCTTATTACATGTTTTATAAACATAAAGCAATTAGATAGATTCTTATTACATGTTTATTAACATAGAGCAGTCACATACATTCTTATTACATGTTTATTAACATAGAGCAATCGGATGGAGTCTTATTACATGTTTTTACATATTACAAAGTGGCCAGATAGGTTTGGTTGTGGGGGGGGGGGGGGGCACACCAAGAAGGAGCACCGGAGAGCAACAGGGGCAAGGAGGAAAAACTCCCGTACCTAAGGAAGAAAGCTTGGGCAGATCCACAGCTCAGGGGGCTAACCCAACTGCCAGGGGTCATGGTGAGGGAGAGGGAATGGCAGGAGAGAAGGGACAATGTGGGGAGTGGGCATGGTGTTTGTGTGGTGTTGTAAGAGGGGAGAGGTATGATGATAGGGGTGGTGGAGTGGGCAGTATGCTGAAGTATATTAGAGGTTG
>JAODXP020000021.1:36429875-36432375 GCA_027497455.2 Sardinella longiceps | reverse complement strand
TGTTCCATGTGGCTACATGTCCAGCACTCTGACTCCGTCAGTGCAACTGCTTTAAGCTGTCCGCACACCGGTTCCGACAGCATTGCGGAGCACTTTCTAATTCGACAATTTCGCAACGAAGCGAGCACAGTATGTGGAATTAACATTGGATGTCAATGGGCGGCTCCAACAAAATAGACTTCAATCGTAATTCACAATCGAGTTTGGCGCTGGTGTGCGGGGTTGCATTGAAAACAATGGAATAGAATGTTGGAAGAAGCGTGCTCAGCACTGTGTCGGAGCCGGTGTGCGGTCCACTTCAGACAGACAGACAGTTAGGCTAGTTTGAGGTCACTGCTAGAACCGGCCTGTACAAAGAGGCACTTACCTTGAAGTCTCTGCTAGAACAGTCCTTTATAAACAGACAGTTACTTAGTGCCTTCAGGTCACTGCTAGAACCGGCTTGTACAAAGAGACACTTACCTTGAAGTCTCTGCTAGAACAGTTCTTTACAAACAGACAGTTATTTAGTACCTTGAGGTCACTGCTAGAACAATCCAGTACAAATGCCTGAAGCGGCTCTGGCCTGGACACAGACTAGATTAACGGTAGTCTAGATTATTCTAGATTAGCCTAGAGGAGCATGGTATTGATGATGGAACACGTTGTTTTGTTGTTCTCATTGTTAACATACAGTATCTGGAGTATTTAAGAAGACAACTTTGGTATGAGTTTTTTGTTTGGAGTAAATGCATCAGTATCCAACTATCCTGATCTGTGTGTGTGTGTGTGTGTATGTGTGTGTGTGTGTGTGTGTGTGTGTGTGTGTGTGTGTGTGTGTGTCTATGTGTATGAGATGCATCAATAATTGTGTCCTGATCAGCCCTGTTAATGTGTGTGTGTGTGTGTGTGTGTGTGTGTGTGTGTGTGTGTGTGTGTGGGTGGTTGTGTTTAGGTCAATGTTGACGACACTGAAGTCATGCTGCCCAAATCTAGAAGAGCACTCACCATTCAAGAGATCGCTGCTCTTGCAAGATCATCCTTACACGGTAAATATATAGGACCAGCTGCTATGCTAACGACTATGCTTACTCAGTAAATATATGCCAGTTATACTAATATTTTTGTATTGTAATGCGCTACTTATTGTTTTATTGTTAGTATATATTGTGATGCACTATTTAGAACATGCATTATTTCAGATAACTGCATACCTATGAAATAGCCCCACTATTCTGTCCACATTCACACTTGTGTATAAATATATATACACTCATCCTTACTCAGTAAATATATGTTCTATAAACACATCCTTGCTCAGTACTCACCCTTAGTCAGTAAATATATCTCAATTATCTGTCATGTATACTCACCATAACAGTATATACTCAGCACACACACCCTTACAGTACACACACCCTTACTCAGCACACATACACATACTCAGTACACACACACACACCTTTATACTCAGTACACACACACTTGCTCAGTACACACACCCTTACGGCACACACACCTTTACTCAGTAAGTATGCAATCAGTTGGTGTGCATAAAGAATTTAAAGGGGAAGTTTGGTTTTTAACATGTTTAGCCCCTGTTCTGGAGTGTCTAGGATGAAATAGAATCATCAACACCAAAATTCTGTCAACTGCTCCTGTCTCTGATATTTGGCTCATTTAGAATCCTCCCTTTTCTGCTTCAGAATAGCTTGCTTTGTGCATGTCCGATAATGGCCTTAAAAGAACCTTAAACCTTTGTTTTAAAACATGTGCAGCTCACCAAGTGGTTAGTGGAGTTTGTTGATGTTCCACAACAATTATCATAGCGAAAAGTTCCTATCTACAGTTCCTATCCAACTTTATTTGTCTTCTTGTTTGTCTTCTTGTTGTGCTAGTTGGTATTGCTACGCCGAAAAAATAGTTCCAGAATGTTCAAAATACCATATAAAACGTGACAGAAACTGTACTTTGCTACTATAATTGTTTCGGAACCTCAATGGACACCACTAAACACTTGGTGAACAGCACAAGTTTTAAAATAAAGGTTTAAGGTTGTTATAAGGACATTATCGGACATGCACAAAGGAAGCCATTCTGAAGCAGAAAAGGGAGGATTCTAAATGAGCCAAATATCAGAGACAGGAGCAATCATCAAAATTTTGGTGTTGATGATTCTATTTCATCTTAGACACTCCAGAAAAGGGGCTAAACATGTTAAAAACCAAACTTCCCCTTTAAGTGCTCAAATATCAAAGGTATCAAAGTGTGAACGTTGCACGATGTATGTGTTTTAAAGTGTGTTTTAATGTGTGTGTGTGTGTGTGTGTGTGTGTGTGTG
Organism: Sardinella longiceps; assembly: GCA_027497455.2. Classification (NCBI taxonomy): domain Eukaryota; kingdom Metazoa; phylum Chordata; class Actinopteri; order Clupeiformes; family Clupeidae; genus Sardinella; species Sardinella longiceps. Next base: position 36,430,055 of record JAODXP020000021.1, on the reverse strand, counting down.
CGTGTGTGTGCAGGTATCTCTCAGGTTGTGAAGGACCATGTGACCAAGCCCACGGCGATGGCCCAGGGTCGTGTGGCCCACCTGATAGAGTGGAAGGGCTGGAGCAAACCCACAGATGGACCCCAGTGTCTGGAGAACCACCTACACACATACTCACACCTCACTGAGGGGGAGCAAGAA
>JAODXP020000021.1:36422375-36424875 GCA_027497455.2 Sardinella longiceps | reverse complement strand
TGTGTGTGTGTGTGTGTGTCCATACATGTGAGCGATAAATTGTGTGAGCAAAGAGCCGTCTTCTCTGGAAGTGATGATCTTGATTTTGGTTCAGAATCTCTTAGCTGTCTGCATGATGCACTGATTCCCTTGCTGACCTGAACACTGGCCCTCTCACTCACTCTCTCTCTCTCTCTCTCACTGCAGAATGTGTTCCCCCACAGACCCATTTAATTCTCCTCCCTCCCGTTCACTAACTCCAGCACACACACACACACACACACACACACACACACACACACACACACTGCAGAACTGATTCACTAACACCAGTACACACACACACACACACACACTGCAAAACACACACTAACACCAGTACACACACACACACACACACACACACACACACACACACACACACACACACACACACACACACACTGCAGAACTGATTCACTAACACCAGTACACACACTAACACACACACACACACACACACACACACACACACACACACACTGCAGAACTGATTCACTAACACCAGTACACACACTAACACACACACACTGCAAAACTGATTCACTAACACCAGTACACACACTAACACACACACACTGCAGAACTGATTCACTAACACCAGTACACACACTAACACACACACACTGCAAAACTGATTCACTAACACCAGTACACACACTAACACACACACACTGCAGAACTGATTCACTAACACCAGTACACACACTAACACACACACACTGCAGAACTGATTCACTAACACCAGTACACACACTAACACACACTGCAAAACTGATTCACTAACACCAGTACACACACACACACACACACACACACACACACACACACACTGCAGAACTGATTCACTAACACCAGTACAGACATTACAGTCACACACACTGCAAAACTGTTTCACTAACACCAGTACACACACTAACACACACACACACACACACACACACACTGCAAAACTGATTCACTAACACCAGTACACACACTAACACACACACACTGCAGAACTGATTCACTAACACCAGTACACACACCAACACACACACACTGCAGAACTGATTCACTAACACCAGTACACACACTAACACACACACACTGCAGAACTGATTCACTAACACCAGTACACACATTAACACACACTGCAAAACTGATTTACTAACACCAGTACACACATTGACATTGTCAAGCTGTTTTGGGAGAGATATGAGTGTTTCGGGAGAGATATGAGCTGTTTTTGGAGACATATGAGTGTTTTGGGAGACATATGAGTGTTTGGGGAGACATATGAGTGTTTTGGGAGACATATGAGTGTCTGGGGGACATATGAGTGTTTTGGGAGAGATACATGTATGAGCTGTTTTGGGAGACATATGAGCGTTTGCTGTTTAACTGCAGTGGTGTGCTGAACCATCCACATAATCTTGTGTGTTCACCAGAGTTGTATAAAGTACTGGAGTAGAGGAGTGGAGTACAAGTGAAAGTGCCAGATCTAAAAAGTCTGTCTCCCTCTATCTCTCTTTCTCCCTCTCTCTATCCCTTTCTCCCCCTTCTTTCCTTCCATCCCTCTCTCTCTCTCTCTCTCTCTCTCTCTCTCTCTCTCTCTCTCTCAGATCTTTCCTCCTATCCGCCCTACCTGAGGGATCTGATCCAGACTCACCTGGCCCCGCCCTCCTCCCCCCCGTCGCCGTCGGATACGCTGTGCTCCAGCCTCTGCAGCCTTGACGACCACCACCCTCTGCTCCGTGACCTGGGTCGTCACGGCAACACAGCTCCGACCACCGCCGCAGACCTGGCAGCCAAGATCCTGGGGGCCCTGCAGGGAGGGGAGGAGCTTATCTTGGCCCGCCTCCAGAGGGGGAGGGGCCAGAGCAGAGGGGGCGGGGACTCCCCCTGTTACTCGGTAACCTTCTCGGAGACCTACCTGTCTCCAGGGGAGGAGGAGGAAGAGGAAGTGCCATATAAGGACTGTGTGGGCGGGGTCTGTCGGCTCAGGAGGGAGGAGTCAGACGTGGCGTCCAGTGGCGTGGTCTCCCTGGAGGAGGAAGAGGAGGAGGAGGAGGAGGAAGATGAGAGGAGAGAGGGATGAATAGAGAGAGAGGAGTGCATGGACTGATAGATAGACACCCTCTCTCTCTCTCTCTTTTAACTTCTGTTTTCTCTCTCTCTCTCTCCCTCTCTCTCTTTTAAATTCTCTCTTTGTTTCTTTCTCTCTCGCCTTTGGTCTTTTGGTCTTTATTTCTCTCTCTGTCTCTCTCCCTCTTTCTCTCCCTCTCTCTGTTAAATTCTGTCTCTATTTCTCTCCCTCTCTCTCTGTCTCTCTCTCTCTCTCTCTCTGTCTGTTAAATTCTCTCTGTTTCTCCCTCTCTCTCAGCTTGTCCTTCTCTCATTTGTTGCCAAGGTTACGGCTCTGTTCTGCATCCAGCTGGTGTTGTGTGTGGCTCAAGCGTCCAAACAATCAGCACGCGCGTGCGCGCACGACACACACACA
>JAODXP020000021.1:36409875-36417375 GCA_027497455.2 Sardinella longiceps | reverse complement strand
TTTGCAGCATGAAGAGTGTGGCCCATACGGGGATCAAATCCGCCACCTTGGACCTGGTGGGCCGATGTAGAGCAGAGAGAGATGTCAAACATGTAGAGCCAGGATGAACCAGACACAAGACTGACACATGGTTTTATATGACTGCTCTAAAGCTTGTGGGTGTCAGGTAAAAACAGTTGTCAAGCTATTGATGGTGGTGCTGTCATAATTCAGTCATCATTTTCTTGAAGTATATTGGGCTAGTCAAATGAAATCGCTAATGCTCATGCAATGTGTCCAACTTTCAGCCATGTGGCCTCTGGTTAGGGAAATGGAGATGGGCACCACCCCAGAGTTCACACATGGAGTGGGCTGGATTTTACTTTCAGATTATTGTTGACTGCATCTTCTGAAAGTTTAAGGGATCATAGTGAAAGTGAGTCAAGTATGTTGTCTGTGTGAGAGATTCTTGTACCTCACAGTAACAAAAAAGGGAAGATAGTGGTTGCACACACAAACAAACTCAACTACACTTGATACAGCCAGTCTCTTCAACCAGACCTGATATAGCCGTCCTCCTCAACTAGGACTGATATAGACGAATCCGAGAAAACTACCGGAAGTAAGCAGGCGCCATTGTTGAGCTACCCAGATCGCCAATCTGTCCATAAGAATAACGTGATGGCACACTATAAAATGCCATGATTTACGAGATTCATTACTACCTGTATAATGTCAGATTATTCCATGGTCTTTGCTGTTAGTTGTCATTGACTGTGCATTGTCAAAATGTTTAGTTTACAGACCAACAATGGCTTCGCCACAAGATGGCAGCCTACACAAAACGCTCGTCGGATTCGTCTATAGCCAGCCTCCTCAACTAGACTTGATATTGGCATCTGCCTCCTCAACTAGACTTGATATTGACAGTCTCCAGACAATCTCTTCAACTACCAGGTGGCTCAGTGGAAGAGTGCTGGTCTGCAGTGTGAGTATGTGTGCTGCCTTAGAGGATATGGGTTCAAATCCTGAGAGGAACTAAGTGTGTGTGAGAGAGATTAATTAGGTGCTGAGTGAAAGAGGAGAACTGGGAAAGAGGGTAATTGTTGGGCAATTATGGCACCACCTAAAAAGCTTCATAATCCCCTAGTTCTATCTTGCATTTATTGGGGGGGCAAAGTAAGCCCCCCCATTTCTTTCTCTCTCAAGCTCCATCTTCTGCTCCTCTCCCCCTGGGAATCATCATTGGCTTAGTCCATGGAGGTCCTCCACAGGTGCTTTGTCAGCAGGCAGAGCTGGGATTGAACCAGCAACCTTGAGGATGGGGATCTCTGATGCTACCGCTGCACCACTGGCTCCTCCAGGGTGGTGGAAAGTTCCCAGTTCAGACAAGTCCTCGGGTGCCAGTATAGTATAGCACTTAAACAAAGTCCACATTTATGCTTTCATCCAAAGCAACTCACATTGTGCTAACTATAAATTACATGAGGACCAGTCACCCACAAGAATAACAGTGGCAGTTGGGATTTGAACCCATAATTTACAGGCTATTAGCATGGCAGCCACATTCCTTAACCACTACACCACCTCAGGCCCAGTAAGCCAGTAACAGAAACTGTGTAATGTTTTCTGCACCGACTAGCCTACTGGAGGTCCTAGTGTCAGTGGTCAAGGTTATGTTGGGTCATGAATGAAATAGTTACAGACAAGTGTGACACTGACAATTATCACCTGGTGGAATGGAATAGTGTTTTATAATTGGCTGTCAGGGTGTCCATTAATTCTTGATAACAGCTAGGACACCTGTGAAGTTTGTCAGGTAAGAAAGTTTTACCTGCGTGCTTTATCAATGCTCTTTAGAATGCAACCTTGTGGATCATGGACCATTTGTGTGTGTGTGTGTGTGTGTGTGTGTGTGTGTTTGTGTAATAGTGTTCCAATGCTTCCTTCTCTAATGTGGCGGAGGATGACGTTACAGTGTGTGTGTGTGTGTGTGTGTGTGTGTGTACAGTAGGTGTGTGTGTGCATGAGTGTAACAGTGTTCCAATGCTTCTTTCTCTAAGGTGGCAGAGGAGTGTTACAGTGTGTGTGTGTGTGTGTGTGTGTGTTTCTCTAAGGTGGCGGAAGATGGCGTTACAGTGTGTGTGTGTGTGTGTGTAACACTGTTCCAATGTTTCTTCCTCTAAGGTGGCGGAGGATGGTGTTGTCGGTGACTCATTTACCCAGAAGTCTTTGCTGCCGTCGGACGTGGACCTGCTGGGCTTGAGCTGCACTTTGACCCCTGAGGGCATGCTGGTCATCAGCATTCCACGCCTCACCACAACCCCTGACCTCTCACCTTTCACCCTAAACCAGGAAGAGCTGCTCAAGGACTGCTGCTGAGGAGCAAACAACACCAGTGGCATACGGACTGAAGATCGAAGTCCGAAGTGAACCCCCCCCAAACCCCCAAACCCCCCCCCCGGAGACCGATCGCTTCTGTATTATTGGACAATGGAATCATCAATCCTGTATCACCTGTGCTATTACCTTTCCAAATGTGAGCTGTCAGGCTTCTTGCATGTGTCATACAGACAGAATGTCATAGTGTGTGTGTGTGTGTGTGTGTGTGTGTGTGTGTGTGTTATACACTTTTTCTAGAGGCCACACAATTCACCTCAGGAGTGAGCTAGCTATGTGACCATGTGTGTATGTGTGTGTGTGTGTGTGTTACTGAAGAAGCGACCCAATTCACGTCAGCAGTCAGCTAGCTACAGTATGTGATCCTGTGTGTGTGTGTTTGTGTGTGTGCATTTTAGGACGTGTAGGTTTGGTGTTTGAAAGTGTGTTTTTATTCCAGCAAGATTGTGCTTCTAAGTAAAATGGCTTACGGGAGACCCTGAGCTGAACTACGTGTTTTATAATGGGGGCAAAATGTGTGTTTTATAACGGGGGCAAAATGTGTGTAAGTTTTCTACTGATAATAAAGTCATTTCCTTAGCAGACTGGACTCTGCATATTCTAAGCAGATTACACTGATGAGAGGACACTGGGGTGGAGAAAGAGAGAGAGAGAGGGAGAGAGAGAGAGAGAGAGAGAGAGAGAGAGAGAGAGAGAGAGAGAGAGAGAGGACACCGTCAGACTCATCTCAGGAATGTCAGATTCAGAAACGTCCTCATAACTGCTTTTGCGTGTATGTGTGTGTGTGTGTGTGTGTGTGTGTGCATGTGATTGAGGTAGACTGAACAGAATGTCATACTTGCCATAACCTAGGTACACACACACACACACATCCACACTCACACACAGAAAACACACACACACACACACACACATCCTGACTCACACACAGAAAACACACACACACACACACACACACATCCACTCACACACAGAAAACACACACACACACACACACACAGAAACACACACACACACACACACTCCAGAGGTTTCTCTCATGAAAATGACCTCAGCCAGCAATGGCTGTGAGAACATACTCAGATTACAGTTCCCTCTTGATCAAATTACACACACACACACACACACACACACACACACACACACACACACACACACACACACACACACTCAGGGGAGAGCATTTGTAGTTTGAACTCTGTGTTTATACTGAACAGATGTTTTGGGACGAAACCCATCTGGAAGTGTTTGAGAAGATAGAGATGGACCATGTGAGTGTGTGGTGAAGCGTGTGTATATGTGTAACTGTGTGTGTGTGTGTGTGTGTGTATGTTTGCATATACACATGTACTGTATGCCTGTTTGAGAAGATAGAGACTGTGAGGGTATGTGTGTGTGTATTTGAGTTTTAACACTGACTAGTGCTGACAATGTGTGTGTGTTTGCATATAAACATGTACTGTATGCCTGTTTGAGAAGATAGAGACTGTGAGTGTGTGTGTGTGTGTGTGTGTATTTGAGTTTTAACACTGACAAGTGCTGACAATGTGTGTGTGTGTGTGTGTGTGTGTGTGTGTGTGAACTGTGATTGAGTATCAACACTGACTGGTGCTGACAATGTGTGTGTGCAAACTGTAATTGAGTTTTGTGTGTGTGTGTGTGAGAGAGAGAAAGAGAGAGAGAGAGAGAGAAAGAGAGAGAGAGAGATATGGATAAAAATGAATGAAATTCAGTTAGATGACCAAGTCTGTTAAAATCTCTTTTATTCATCCCTGATATACAAAACAGTTTTATTTTTTTTATAAAATTGTTCTGAAACAAAAATAGACCAAAACAAACGAGCAACTGCCACTGTGTGCGTGTGTGTGTGTGTGTGTGTGTGTGTGTGTGTGTGTGTGTGTGTACATGCAACTTCTCCACTCTAAACACTTACACCTATCACTGACCAGTGTGTGTGTGCATGAGTGTGTGTGTGTGTGAGTGTCCATGCTCTCATTTAACAGGGCTGAAGACACACACTCCTACCCCCACTAAGTTGATAAGAGTGACATCTTTCCAGATCCATAAGCCAATTACACACAGGACTAAATAGCTCTGTTATACCATGGTGAGGAATCATTAAAACACAGCCATCTACTGTACGTACACACACACACACACACACACACACACACACACACACACACACACACACAGATACTGTACATGCACACCCACGAACAGGCAGAAACACTCATTAAGACACAATGATCTCTTCATACACACACATACACATCCCTGGCTACACTCACCCTCACACACACATATTCATTAAGGCAGCCATCTCCCATGTCTCTCTCTCTCACACACACACACACACACACACACACACACACACACACACACACACACACACACACACAGATTAGGGAGCATTCTGAGGGGCTTTGTTGCTTGTGTGGCAGTAAGGGCTATTACACATTACAAGGCCAATCTACTGGGCCTGCCCTAACACAGCTAATCAATCTGCTAATACATCTGGACCAGTGTGTGTGTGTGTGTGTGTGTGTGTGTGTGTGTGTGTATGTGTGTGAGAGTGAGTATGTGAAAGAGAGATAGGGAAAGTAAGGGAATGTGTGAGAGAGATAGAGGGAGAGATACTATGTGTGTGTGTGTGTGTGTGTGTGTGTGTGTGTGTGTGTGTGTGTGTGTGTGCTTGTTTTCCAGTCGTTCTGAGCTCCTCAGAGAGCCCTCTGAGTAGGGACCCAATCAAACGGGTCTACTCCCATACAGTACACTGTACAAAACAAATCAAACCCTGGCACAACCTTGGCACAACCTCACAAAACATCAGTGCAACCTTGAAACAACCTAATCACAACCTCTCTAGCCCAACTGTCCCCCAACTGTCTCCCTGAAACCTGTCCTCTGGGCAGAGACACACAGAGTATTTCTGCATCTAACTACAGACCAACACTCATCTGAGGGAAGAGCCCTGGCGGTTGCACAAATGTTGTGTGAATGTTGTGTGAACGTTATGTGAAAGTCTGTGGACACACTACTAGCAAATAAAACATTAAAAACACAAGAACCAAACCAATGAGAAACTAGCATAGCATAGTCACCAGCGGGAGAGAGAGAGAGACAGAGTGTGTGTGTGTGTGTGTGTGTGTGTGTGTGTGTGTGTGGGTGACAAATCCATCCGTGTCTCCCACCGCTGGAGTTTAATATATTAAATCTGAAGGCAAACACACACTGACTGAAACACACTCTACTGCGGCCGCCTCGCCATGGCAACCCCACACCTGACCAATCCTGTCGCTCGGAACAGGACTGCGCGTTAAGCCATAAAACATCATTAGATTTTGACACAGATAAAATATTAGATTTGACATGAAAAAATATCATTAGATTGACATACATATACATTTAAAATACAATAGCAACAACAACAACAAAAATAAGATCCAGATTTTATCCAGGCTTCAAAGTAAAATTAAGATAAGACTTGAAATTTTCATGATGCATGTTACAACAAGCCCCGCCCCATAGTTAAGCCACACCCTCACCATTAAACCCCTCCCTCGTCATTTCAACCAATGAGGAGAGCTGATTGATTGAGGGTGGGATATTTCCAGACCAATGAAAATGAGCATGTGTTTGTTTGGTCACAACCCACATTTTCACAAACATAAACAAAACAAAACATTCAGCCCTTCGTATCACACATAACACACACTTGCCATGACCTCTGAATGTGTGTGTGTGTGTGTGTGTGTGTGTGTGTGTGTGTGTGTGTGTGTGTGTGTATTTGTGTTCTGATGCTTTGCCTTAACAACTCTCAGTGAAGATGCAGAGTTACACCAGGAAGTGTTTGTTGTTATGGCAACAACAGCAACCCCAACAACCCATGGTAAGAAGTGCAAGAGAGGTCTAGGCACCACAGGGAACTAAAAGGAGTGTGTGTGTGTGTGTGTGTGTGTGTGTGTGTGTGAGAGAGAGAGAGAGAGAGAGAGAGGGGGGGGGAGTGGTTAACGTTATCAATAGATCCTTAATCAACAGTAGAACATAGAAGTTGGATTCCAAGGCTCTTGGATTGGTCAGTACTGGTCAGTACTTGTTTAAAGTGCAGCAGTGATTGGTGCAAGGCACTTGAGCTTGTAGAAAAGCTATTGTGATTGGTTAAAAGAATAAGGCACTATAGGACAGGAAGGAAGGAAGAAATAAAGTCTCTCTCAGTGTATGGAGAGAGCTGGGGGGGGTTGGGATGTTTGGTCAGTTAATGTGGAAGGGATGTTTGGGAATGTTTGGTCAGTTAGAGTTGGAGGAACGTTTGGGACGTTTGGGAATGTTAGTGTTGGAGGAATGTTTGGGATTGGTCATTTAGTGTGGAAGGAATGTTTGGGACGTTTGGGAATGTTTGGGATTGGTCAGTTAGTGTTGGAGGAATGTTTGGGACGTTTGGGAATGTTAGGGATTTGGTCAGTTAGTGTGGAAGGAACGTTCGGGATTGGTCAGTCATGATGATTGGATCATCATCAGAGAAGAGGTCAAGGCAGACCTACCCCTCATTGAGAAGAAGAAGAAGAAGAAGAAGAAGAAGAAGAAGAAGAAGAAGAAGAAGATGAGGCACTTTAGCTATACTTTAGCATGCATTCATTCCCTCTTTCTCTCTCTTTCACACCAACAAACACCTCATGCTGGAGTGTAAGTGTGTGTGTGTGTGTGTGTGTGTGTGTGTGTGTGTGTGTGTGTGTGTGTGTGTGTGTATTGGGACTTGTCGTCCGAGTCGGAGGTGTGTTCGCGGGGCAGACTCATGCTGGTGTGTCGGTCCCAGAGTTTGTGGAGTTCCGTAGCCTCCGTCTCGCTGCTGCTGGTGCCGCTGTCACGGAAACTAGCCAGAGGGGGGCGCACTTTCACCCCCTTCACCGTCACAGAGCCCTCGATGGCCTTACGCAACTGCACACACACACACACACACACACACACACACACACACACACACACACACACACACACACACACACACACACACACACACGTTAATAAAGGAGAATGAATACACAAATGCTGTACTGTATACACATGCTACAGTTCAGTTCTACTACATACTACACTGAAAATGAAAAAGTGCCAAAGTGT
>JAODXP020000021.1:36357375-36364875 GCA_027497455.2 Sardinella longiceps | reverse complement strand
CCTCAGGACTTGAGACTTGACTTGGACTTGAGTACAAAGACTTGAGACTTGACTTGGACTTGGAAAAAATGACTTGTGAACATCACTGACGTATGGCCACCCTAGCTGGCAAACTAGCCGCTAAAGTTGACTAAGTTAGTAAGTAAATGCCTTAGCACTGTGCTTTCCAGCTATGCTCTACAGTTAGCATGCTAATTAAATGCTGAAACATTGTCCAGCTATGCTCTACAGTTAGCATACTACAGTAAGTAAATGCCTTAGCATTGTGCTGTCCAGCTACTGTATTCTCTACAGTTAGCATGTTAATTAAATGCTGGAACACCATGCTGTCAAGCTAGCCACTAAAGTTAGCATCCTAATAAACACCTGAGGACTGTGCTGTCCAGCTAGCCACTAAAGTTAGCATCCTAATAAACACCTGAGGACTGTGCTGTCCAGCCACTAAAGTTAGCATCCTCATAAACACCTGAGGACTGTGCTGTCCAGCTAGCCACTAAAGTTAGCATCCTAATAAACACCTGAGGACTGTGCTGTCCAGCTAGCCACAAGCCTGTGTGCTCAGCCCTCTGCTATTCACTCTCCTAACTCATGTGCACCAACACACAGCTGAAACCTCATCAGCAAACTCCCTGATGACACAACTGTAGTGGGTCAGATAGATAGATAGATAGATAGATAGATAGATAGATAGATGTGGATGTAGCACTTAATAACAACCGTCCTCTATAACTGCTTATTAAATACCTTATTAGCACCAGTTAGTAGTTAATTAACTGTTAATAGATAACAGTATAGTAACAGAAATGTCACAGCATAGTTAATTATTTAGCAAGTTAACAATTAGTAAATAGTTTGTTATGGCTAAATGCAAGGGCGTCAGTTTGGTTTCTGAAGTGCTGGGGACAAAAACACTGATATACAGCTTGGTTCCAAAGTGCTGGGGATAGAAATTTCTTAATGTTTCTTTTATGCTTCTGTCTATACAAAATTGCAACATGTAAGCCTATCTTCTCGCAAAAAAAAAAAAAAAAAAACTATTAGGCCCATCTAGGTGATACGTGAGGAATTTATGTTTGGACAGCTTTGCGCACGCGAGTAGCGCTTGCAATCTGCTGCGCTCTCTCGGCAGATCTCAGACCTAGGCTATAACGTAAAATAAAGCTTGTAATGTGACGGAAAAATAATTAACATGATCCCAGTCCAGTGGAAAGCATATAGAAACAGAATGTTTGTTTGTTGACAGTAAAAACATGTTGCTTCGTTGGTCTGGGAACCGAAAGTGAAAGTGGATACATTTGGATAAATACGGTGTATGGGAGAAGGGCGATTAGGCCTTTTGCGTTTAGGCCCCCCTGCCATCGTTTAGGCCAACAGGGAGCAGTAGTTTAGCCACAGGGAGCAGTCGTTTAGGCCAGGCTACAGCAGCTGAAATCTTTGCATCTCCACTTTTTATTAGCCAATTATTGTACATTCGTTATTATAAGACATAAATCAGCTCTACTGGTCTGTCTGAGTAGCCTACAAATCGATGGTAAATTATTTAATAACCAACTTATGTGTGGAAACGTTTTTTTTTATTTAATAAATGGTGATTTATAAATTCATAAAATTGTGGAAATAATCATCCGCATTGCGTTAGATTCGCGCGGTTTGTGAGAATTAAAATACATTTATAAAATAAGCATCGCATTGTCATCGAAAGGGTGACTGATCTGAAACCACCACATTCTCCCTTAGGCCTACAATTGAACCATCCAGTCCATAACTTGTCCATATCTTGCGCACACGTGAGCGCAATGGAAGGTGAAGGGAACAAGAGGCTATGCTCTAGGCTTTGCGTCTGCATTAAATTCCCTTCGCAGATTTCCTTCCTTTGAGGTGATGTCATCTTTGTTCACGATTGAACCAAGCATATCACTTGAACTAGAACAGGCTAGACTTAACGGTTGACGGCGACTTTACTTACTGTGAAATAATTCTTGGGACGTTTTGCGTTGTTTCAAAAGTGTTGGTAGGCTATACATTGCATTGTCTAATGTGCAAGGAGATCGCTAAAATGTTTACCGTTAATGCACTGAAAGTTATTCATAGGCTTACTGAAAACTGATCGTGCTGCAAGTCTCTCACTCTTGTTCCCATCACCTGCCAAACCTTTCCAAAGAATAATAATAGGCAGAAAATGTACGGGACTAATTCAAAAGAAAAATAGCTGCCCCGGCCAGTGATGCAGAATGACGCTGCGAAAGTTATGCTTTTAAAAGTCATTAAACGTCTCGAAAACAAACTCAATGGTTCATATGAACTAACTGCTCTATTAGTCCCAATGTAAATGATTGTAACCACACAGTTTGATAGCAATTTAAGTCCCAAACAAAACGTTAATCTCTTGGTCATCAAACGTCGGGCTGAACGGTTAAAAGACGCTACTTCCCCAGCTGATGCGTCTTCAAACAAAAGCTTGCGGTAAGTTCCTATAACTTCACCAAAGTCACAAGTCTTCGATTCAGACTTTAGCCTACATGAACACGCAGAAGTAGTCTATGTCTGATCTTGTACAGTATGTAACATGACCTACACTCACTGAGACAGGCTACCACAAAGTAAATGTTAGAATTTGCACATAAGGCCTAACTAGGGAAAATCTGACTTTACACCAAGTCTAGATGAGCACAATTGTTGTTTAGACCTTGCCTGATCTTTTTTTTTTTTGCCTTAAGTGAGATTGGCTTTATTTTTGAAAATTCTCTGGCAGTGGAGGAATTCTATATGAGCGCTGCTGATCCAACGTTAATTGCGCAAGCAGACAACTTTCCTTGTAGGCTATTCGCGTGACGCGTGGATATCGTAGCCCTGGCATTTACGTACCATGGTTAGAGATTTTCTGTTAATGACATGTTATTTTAAATTGTCAATAGTGATGGGGACAAAATCTGTCATAACAAAAAGTCCCTGGGACATATCCCCGGCGTCCCCGGCTAAAATGACGCGCTTGGCTAAATGATAAAATGGTAAAACCTGATGGAGTTAAGTCATCTTACAGATTGAAATCACTAACCTCCCAATAAACTTCTTACTGATGTTAATAAGATATTTAATAACCATTTATAGAGGATGGTTATTACCTCTGCCAAGGAGGTTATGTTTTTGCCGGCGTCTGTGTGTCTGTCTGTGACCACATTGCATTGGCCGAGGTCTGAATTCTCTGAGTGCTTTTTTCTAGTTATAAAGTGCTACCCACAAAATTCAGTCATTCTCATACTGTAGGTCTCGACAGCACTTAGGGTTGATTCCCTCTGGATAATACCTTTCATAAGTCTATAAAGGCTAAGGATCATGGTTATCGCCTAATTCAATAGGGATATCGGATCGTTATCGGGCATCGACCAATTTGCAAAACTCATGCATCAGAATCGGTTTCGAAATGAAAAAAGTCGTAGCAGTCCATCCCAAGTCATGTGACATAATTAAGATGTCTGCCGCCATACGGACCAATAATATACATCATGTGACATATTCAACATGGCTGCTGAGGACTGATGTGGTCTCCATAGCGCTGGCTCTGTTGTCATGGCAACAGTGGAGTTGGATGGTGTGAGGAGAGAAGCGCCGAAGCTTTTAGTTAGAGTCAACAGGATAGGATTTGGACTGTTATTAAACACAGAGACCAGCTATAAGCCTAGCTTTGGAGGGAATGTGGTGTGTGTGCGTGTGTGTGTGTGTGTGTGTGTGTGTGTGTGTGTGTGCCCATCCACACAAGGCTTTATAATAGAAAGCGCAGCAGGCAGCTGGGGAGTTCAACCGATGGGGACTTACACAAACACCTGGCAACTCCTCAGGTATTACATCAACACCTGGCAACCCTTAGGGGCGATGATCTTGCGGATTAGCGGGCCTATCTGGCAACCTGGGCTTGCGCTACAGGACAGGATGTTCTGACCCAAGGCCACCCCAAAAGGAGCCGGTCTTCCAGAAGAGCATGGATGCAACCAACACACACACACACACACACACACACACACACACGCACGCTGGACCCCAAACTCAGCTACATTCACCCTGTGTGTGTGTGCGTATGTGTGTGTGTGTGTGTGTGTGTGTGTGTGTGTGTGTGTGTGTGTTTGAGAGAGTAAGTGTGTGTCTGTAGTCTTTAATAGGTATGATGATCTTTGCCCATCAGTGTTTTTGTCTCTCTCACACACACACAACACAACAACACTGTCCATTCCAATTTCAGTGAATCAGTTATCTTTCCCATCAAGAGTTTTAATGATTAATGTGTGTGTGTGTGTGTGTGTGTGTGTGTGTGTGTGTGTGTGTGTGTGTGTGTGTTCATTCACAAACACTTGCATGCTAAATATCGAGCAGACCAAGAGTGGCCTGAGCCTTGAGTTTATCACCACACAGCTCACCGACCTTTGAACTCAATAAAGACACAAATAAACCTCCTTCACCACGTCTGCTCGCTCGCTCTCTCTCTCTCTCTCTCTCTCTTTCTTTCTCTCTCTCTCTGCTCTCTCTCTCTTTCTCTCTGTTCTCTCTCTATCTCTCTCTGTCTCTCTCTCTCTCTCTGTTCTCTCTCTCTTTCCCTCTTTTTCTCTTTCTGTGTCTCTCTTTCCCTCTTTCTCTCTCTCTCTCTTTCCCTCTCTCTTTCTCTCAGCTAGGGGCTTATTGTACATTTGAAAGAGTAGCCCTTCTCTGATTGGGTGTTTGGAAGGGGGGCAAGAGGAGCACTTCTCTGATTGGGTGTTTGGGAAGGGGAGCAAGAGGAGCTCTTCTCTGATTGGGTGTTTGTTGTGGACTTAGGTCTGGTTAATCTGAATCTGTTTCCTAAAGATGTCTATGGACAGACAAACAGACAGACAGATAGATAGATGTCATTATTTAGGCCATTCCAATCAGACTGGACAGACCGGTTTGACGTGATTAGGTGCTTGTCATGATTAGGTGTCAGTTTTTGTAGTTTGTCCACCTCAGAATTAAGGCACCTACTTTTTTTCACTTAAAAGCATATTATTTTAGTTTCAGTAAAAGTAAAAGTACTTTCGAGTATTTTATTTTACATTCAAGCTGTTTATTGTGAAGTAAAATGGTAAGATTACATTTTTGACGAATGGCTTTCTTCCAAGAAGTTTCAGTTGTGCAATATCCCTCCTCCTCCACCCACAGAATGTCTGCATAGTGGCACTGCTGCAATGTTGCCAAAACATGCTAAACTTCCGCTTGATGATGCACACCAATGACAGTCTGAATGGGGCTGAAAACGTTTTACACACACACACACACACACACACACACACACACACACACACACACACACACACATACTTTGGGTAGCATTTTATTAGAGCTGCACCGATATGGAATTTTAGGGCCGATAACGATAATCGATAATTATTGGTTAATTGTGGCCAACAATACCGATACGATAACCAATACTTTTTTATATAAAAGTAAAGGTTTCAAAAGGTTTTAGATTTTCCTTTATATTTTCTGTCATGTGAACACAAGAAAGGCCATTTACATTGTCAATGAACGTGACTAAAATTAGTCCTTAAAAATATTAGCCGATAAATTATTGGCTGAAATTCCGTCGTCTATATAATATTTCTATTTTTGCACTTATCGACCAAAACTATATTGGCCACCGACATATCATGCATCTCTACACTTTTATTTATTTTCTCAATAAACATTCATTATTGTATCGGCTCTTTTGGTTTGCCAGTTCCACTCTCTTGACTGATGGAGTGATTTGGGACTAACGCATACACCAGGACTAAACTTACTGGACTCTGCCTTAAACTTAAACTTCCGTTTGTAAACACATTAAACTCACCGCTTTCTGACCATTCATTGTCAATTGTGGCCCTATTTTTTATTTTTATTTTTTTAAACTCCTTGCACCCGTATGCAAATAAGGTGACTAGATCTCAGCCATGAAAAGCAGGGACTTTTCCCTGAGTTTCTCTTGGGAATCTGGGACATTCATTTTTCTCATCATCATATTAAATCATGTTTAGCCTGCTAAATAGGGGACAAAGTTTTTCTTGCACTTTACTGGGGAAATCAAAAACCAAACCAAAATCAGGGACTGGCGCTGGAAATCAAGATCTTCTAGTCACTCTAATGAGAACATTCTAAGCTGATGGACGTCACACTTTCAGACTTTTACATGTTTTTTTTTGTGTCGGTTATTAATGAACATTGCTGGCCACTCTGTGAGTTTCATGTCTTTACAAAGGAATGTTTAATACACTTCAAGATTGCAGCAGTGCACCTATGCTCACTATAAAGTATATTAGTATATAACTCAGACAGGAAGTACATTAGTAGTCTCCATTAGCATACTATATATCTAAGACAGGAAGTACGCTAGTCTCTGTTACCATATTATATATCTCAGACAGGAAGTACATTAGTAGTCTACATTAGCATACTATACAGTATATCTCAGACAGGAAGTACATTAGTAGTCTACATTAGCATATTATACAGTATATCGCAGACAGAAAGTACATTAGTCTGCATTAGCATACTATATATCTCAGACAGGAAGTGCGCTATGGTAGTGTGGTGTCAGTTGCCATGGTAGTGTGTGTTCTGATGCATGTTTGGGGTCTTATATTGTTTTGTTTTGTTTTGCTTTGTTTTGCAACAGTGTTGATTGAAAGGAGACTATATGAGATCTTTCCAAGTTACTCCAAGTTACTGTGATCACAGGCAATTAATGGCCTGCTTTGACACAAAAATAAAACATATCAGTCAGCTGTGGAGAGAGATCGGATCGCAGATTGTAAACACTCCTCTGTTCCCTCTCTCTCTCTCTCTCTCTCTCTCTCTCTCTCTCTCTCCTGCTTTCCTTTTCTTTCTTTGTCAATATATCTTTTTTACCGGTGTGAAATAAAATAATTACTCACTAATTAAATAACAGAACTGTGAAATAATACACTCCCCTGCGCCTTTCATTCTCTCTCTCCTTCCCTTGTCCTCTCTCTCTCTCTCTCTCCATCTCTCTCTATCTCTCTCTCCATCTCTCCCACTCTAGTTCTATCTAACATAGTTATATCAGCAGTGTTCTATCTATGGAGTCTATTGCCGGCACATGGAGAATCTGCATGTGGTCTGCAATTGTCTTCCCAAATAGCATTACAACACACACACACACACACACACACACACACACACACACACACACACACACACACACACGGTACACAGACAAACACACTCCTTCATCAAAACAACATAAAAACCTTATCGGCTCAATGGCATATCTCACTGAGTCTATGAAGACATTCTCTCATCTATCTGTCCGTCATTCTTCTATTCTCTCTCTCTCTCCTTCTCACACACACACACACACACACACACACACACACACACACACACACACACACACACACACACATCGCAATGTGGTGATGCTCTTCTCTGAACATCTTCCCCTGCCGCTGTTGCTCCAGTGAGGGTTGAGAGGAGAATTTGTTTATTTCACACACA
>JAODXP020000021.1:36342375-36344875 GCA_027497455.2 Sardinella longiceps | reverse complement strand
ACTGAATGGTTGCCAAGTAACGCATAAGCGCTGCTCCATTCACTTTCTTATGGCACAGCAGTTTAGAACGAAATGCGGTTGGAGCCGTGCTAAATGCCTAATTTACCATGACATCGAACGCGTTTTCAACCAATCACAATCGAGGACCGGAACTATCAGTTTTAGAAGTATTAGTCTGTGGGACAGTCAGTGTGGTAGAAGAGTCAGGGGATGGAGTCACTAGTTGGGTGGCATTTAGGTAGAGTTCATCAGGTGGAGTTCATCATTTAGGGTTCCCATGGGTCAGGGAATTTCTGGAATATCAGGGAATTTCAACAAAGGCTGTCCCAGACAGGGAAAGACAGGGAAAGTCAGGGAATTTGACCATTTTGCTTGCAGGGAGTCGGGGAATATCAGGGATATTTGATATTATGTGTATCACCACATGTCTTTCTATCTTGTTTCTCAATATTTGTCACTTTAACTGGAATGAATGTACACTCTGATTGGCTGATTCATGCCATTTAAGTGTTAGGAAGTAACACAGGGGAAGACATTAGGACTAGTCGGGCCGCTCCTGCTCGGCTGTTTGGTCAGGGAAGGTCATGGGAAAATCAGGGAATTTTAAATCTGATCTGGAGTGGGAACCCGGTCATTTAGGATAGTTTGTAGAACTGTTACTCAAATGGAAGAGTCAGAGGATAGAGTCAATAGTAGGGCAGCGCTTGGGTATAGATCATCAAGTAGAAATCATCGTTTACATGTAAGAAGAGAGCATCCAACAAGGCTGGGTCCATCATACCATACAAACCCAGTATTATAAGGGTGAAATGGTGTACAGTGCATAAGCCTACCATACATGATGAGCACACTTTACTTTAGGGTGAAATGCGTTGTTTATTTCGCCCAGCAAGAAACTTTTTCGCCCAGCAAGAAAATTTTAATGACAAAGTGATTGATGAGAGAGACAGGCCATCTGTACTGTATGTGTCAGGTATGTATCTGCATAGCTTCAATCCTACTCAGAATATCGCTCAGAAACACTCTGTGTCCCTCACGCCCCTCTCTCACACCCTCTCACTTATGCTTTTACATCACTCATGGGCGTCCGTGAGCCACTAACGGTATAAGCACAGGATTCTCCCAGAGCTTCCTGCAGGCTTGGGATGTCTGACTTTATGCAAAGTAGTTACTTTTTGCCGATAAATGAAATGTCAATGAACTTGTCATGAGCGATTAGAGCAGCATCAACAAAAACTGATTGTGTGTGTGTGTGTGTGTGTGTGTGTGTGTGTGTGTGTGTGTGTGTGTGTTTTCTGCAACACTGAGACTTTTATTGCTTGCTTGCATACCTCCTTGTCACACACACACACACACACACACACACACACACACACACACACACACACACACACACACACTTCTGTGGTTAGGAAAAGGACTCGTGATGTCCAAACACTTTTTAGTCACTATTTGTGTGTGAGAGAGAGAGACAGTGTGGTGGAGGGTGTCTATCTTTTGTTTGTTTGTGTGACTGTTTGTCTAAATATTGTGTATGTGATGTTTGTCTTGTTGTTGTTATTTGTTTTTTTTTCTCTATCTCACTCTGTGTGTATGTACAGTATATGTGTATGTGTGTGTGTGTGTGTGTGTGTGTGTGTGTGTGTGTGTGTGTGTGTGTGTGTGTGTGTGTCTTGGATGCTGGATTACACATACTGTACTATCTGTCATTGCGGGACCACCAGGTGCTTAGTGCAGTGTTCTTGTAGAAATACCCCCCCACACACACACACACACTCACACACACACACACACACACACACACACACACACAGATGCGCAGTGCAGTGTTCTTGTAGAGAGCTCTACTGTAGAACACCAATGGACTACCTTGAGAAGGGAGTCTGTGGTGTCTTTGCAAAGGCAACACTGCCCCTCGTAGGGCATCTTTAGAACAGCAGCTCAGTAACAGATTACGCAACACTGCCCCCCGTAGGGCATCTTTAAAACAGCAGCTCAGTAACAGATTACGCAACACTGCCCCCCGCAGGGCATCTTTAAAACAACAGCTCAACAGATTATGCAACACTGCCACCTGTGGGCTGCTTAGAAAAAGGACTCCTCAGGAATGAGGAAATTAATTACACAGACTGGGAGACCTTTGCACTCAAGCCAGTTTGATATATCAGCAAAGAGGACAGAGCCCTGTCTGGCCAATCAGGACAGAGGACAGACATCTAATTATCCTATCAGGATAGAAGACAGATACCTCTTTGACCAATAAGGATAGAGGACAGAGCCATGTTTGGCCAATCAGGACAGAGGACAGACACCTCTTTGACCAGTAAGGATAGAGGACAGAGCCCTGATTGGCCAATCAGGACAGAGGACAGACACCTCTTTGACCAATAAGGATAGAGGACAGACACCTAATTAGCCTATCAGGATAGGAGACAGATACTTCTTTGACCAATAAGGACAGAGGACAGAGCCCTGTTTGGCCAATCAGGACAGAGGACAG
>JAODXP020000021.1:36309875-36319875 GCA_027497455.2 Sardinella longiceps | reverse complement strand
TTCAGCTATACTTAGCCTTACAAGTCATCAATTAACTTGCGGAAATCTTTAGTCATTTTAATTTAGTCAGTTTTTCTATTTTCTAGTATGCTGTTTTATAACCGTTGTGTGTGTGTGTGTGTGTGTGTGTGTGTGTTGGCTGCGACTGTGTGAAGGATGTGGAGAGCAGGTGTCTGGCACCATGCGCGCGCTAACTGCTCATTCAACAGCGATTGTCCACCGGAGCGGAAGTAGTTTTCACATCTAATAAGCATCAGCTCCACCGGTCCGAGGCCTCCCCCTGCTACCTGCACCCGCTGCCAAGGTGTGTGTGTGTGTGTGTGTGTGTGTGTGTGTGTGTGTGTGTGTGTGTGTGTGTGTGTGTGTGTGTGTGTGTGTGTGTGTGTGTGTGTGTGTGCCACGGTCCGCTACCACCTTATTACCGGACTGGGAACGACTAGGCTACTTCACTAGCAGCATTGCCGTCATCATCGCCAAAATGGTTGCTGTAAATAAACTGTGTGTGTGAGAGGGTGTGTATGTGTGTGTGTAAGAGAGAGAGAGAGAGAGAGAGAGAGAGAGAGAGAGAGAGAGAGAGAGAGAGAGAATGAATGAATGAATGAATGAATGAATGAATGAAAATTATAAAGAGGAAAAGACATCCCGCGGAGAGTAATCGTGAAGGCCCACCATATATCAGACACCCCATCCCGCGCGCTCCGGAAACCCCACGACTCCCTGCATTCTCGAGCCCATGCACATGCAAAACGCGTTCGACTATAGACACATTAAATGATAAAGGAAGCTATAAACTTGCCTTCTTTTCTTCACATGAAACACACACACAGCGCTCCAGCAAACTCACACTGCATAGTTTTCCAGAGAGAGAGAGTGTGTGTGTGTGTTTGTGTGTGATGTTCAGCCTGATTGCCTATCTGCTCATCGACTTTCTTGGGAAAAATGATAAAAGCACAAACGGGAAAACGCGTCAGAGTGCGTCTGACGCCGCGTCTGATTTTTAACTCCATGACTAGACGAGCTGGACAGAGTGTGTGTGTGTGTGTGTGTGTGTGTGTGTGTGGTTGTTTTGTTATTCCATGTGCGCAGTTTTTCACGGCAGGCTCCCTGCCGGTATTATCGGCGTGAGTCGATGATGGCGTGTTTGCCCGTCATCACAAGGTGCTAACAGAATTCTTTGTCCGAAGTGTCGGGAGGCGATTCATGATGGAGGTGTGTGTGTGAGTGTGGGAGGGGGGGGGGGGTGTTCGGCCACTTTACTGAGATAGACTAACTTGGGCCAATGCAATACATTGCATTGCATTACTCTCTCTCTCTCTGTCAAGTAGCACACACACACACACACACCTTATTGGAGTTTCCTCCGATATGTCTTACTGCGCGCCCCTCTCACACCTGTGTATGATGCCAACCATTACCGGCGTTCACACACACACACACACACACACACACACACACACACACACACACACACACACAAAAGACTGTGTTCAGCTGTATGTTGGCTACTCTACCCCATGGAAGGGGGATGTGCGTTTTATTCCCAGAGAATGAAAACAAGTTTGTGGTTTAGCCCTGGATCTCCGGCGTGTTTATTTCACGCAAATGCATAACGTGCACAAACAACTCATTCCGTTCAGTTCAAACTCATTCTACTTATTCATTCCCATCATTCTGTGCCCCATGAACTCCCGTTGCATTGAGTGATATACAATACATATAATATTGATTAAGATATATGTAATAAAATTAAACCATATTAACCATATTAATACCCCCCCACACACACACACACACACACACATCCCTCCTTGTTTCTGCAGCATAGCCCAGGCCTCCGCATCTGTTTGTCCGAAACCCCGGCGCCTCTGTTCTTGATTTCTGTTTGGAATCTGCCGGGAAATAAAAACACAAAGCGCGCGCCCACGATAAACACATAGTGTGTCCTCTTGCACACTCTTTGAGGTCATGGATTGTTTATCGAGTGTAGCACTGTTAATCACACACACACACACACACACACACACACACACACACACACACACACACTGAAATTGCTCCCTAATTGTTTCAGTTTGTTGCCAGCTCGGGATGCCGTGAGTAAGACTTTTACTGTTTTCTTTATTGGTTGATTTCCGTCCCCGTAGCGCAGTGACTAGACTCAGCCAGTCACCGTGAAACCACCGAACAACAAAGTCAGGAAAACTTGCTCACCGAAAAATGAACACATGACCGGTACCTTGGAGTTTATGTCACGCTTTTACACAGACTCTCTCCCTCTCTCTGTCACGATTGTGGATATGAACGGATGCTATATAGGCTAGTAGCGCCTTTGTTCACATCCCCCTTGAGTCCTAGGCAGTCCTTGTCATTGCACTTGTGTAAAAATTAGCCCCGAAACATTCTCGGATTGCCCTCATTAACGGCGCCCCAATTACAATTGTTGTGCTTCACAGTCCTGATGACATCTATTATGGCGGGTGTTAAATGCATCAGTGGCTTCCGCGTGTAATTCACAGCGGCCGGCCACGCCCGCCCACCCACCACCCGTTGCTCCAGCAACAGCCAGAGCGAGGTGAAACTGCGGCCCACCTGTCGGTATGCATGAGCGCGCGATGCTTATTGACGGTGATAATGGAGGTGCGCAGAGTCAATTAGCACGCGCTTCCGAAAGGGGGCGGATGAAAGGCGCGAGCTGTTGTCTTTTCGGAAGTGAGTGCAAATTGAAGTTTCACGGTTTCCCTTTCACAATTCTTTTTTTTTTAACACTTCTGATTATCTGTAGGCTATATTCACACAGAGAGAGGGAGAGAGAGAGAGAGAGAGAGAGAGAGAGAGAGAGAGAGAGAGAGAGAGACCATGCATTATACATATACACAACTGAGAGAGTTATTTAAATATACAAATCTAAAAAAAGGGTTGCTAGTTACTTAGGCCTGTATCCCAATTGTTTTCATATGGAAATTCAATATGTTGAGGTTTGGTAAGGATTTCCAAAGCACCACTCAGTCCTGAGCCAGAAGCCTACTATACATTTGGCCTGTTAGTATCAGTCAAGATTCAAGAACAGTATTCTTTTTTTATAAGGTGTGCCACCCTAGTTAGAACATAAAGTGATGACACTGTTTTGACATTAAGAGTAGCTTTTCCTTCTTTATCAGCTTGTTTCAGTCTAATATTAATAACAAGCTTTATAGATACCCACACAAAACTTCCCTCACAAACTTGGTTCACCTTGCAAGTTATATGGAATGTCACATATTTAAGTAGGCTAAACCATTGGTTCTCAAACTGGGGTCCAGGGACCCCCAGGGATCCGTGGTTCATTGCCAGAGGGGGTCTGTGAAAAAGTTAGCTACATAAAAAATAAACTTTTCTTATAAGGATAAAAATACTACTAGAACACCTTCCTTGGGCATTTGTAAAACAGTAGGCCTACAGAAAACCACTTCTGCACTGTCACATTTTGACACATGCAATTACATCCAAAAAGTCAGAGAATGTGCGCACATCAGTGGCACAGGTGCTGGACCAAACATAAGATAACTGAAAGGAAAATAAAGGTCCGCAACACTGTTTGATGCTCCCAAGAATTGAATAGAACCAATAGTGCTATTAAGTTCTTGGGAGCATCAAACATGCAATTACATGCCTATTCAAAATAGTTGCATCTGAAAGAACTAATAGCTACGGTATACTTTCTTTGTCTGCTCCAAGTACACACTTCTCATACTCAAGTAGAAGTATACTCATATAAAAGAAGACTCTAAATGTGCAATTATCGGTGCTGACTTGATTTCTTTACTCAAGTTAAAGTGAAAAGTACAGGCTCTGAAATGTGATTAAAGTGTAAAAGAAACTGGTTCCAAAGGTGACTAACAAATCTTATACTTGCATTGGAGGATTTGATTATTTTTTTGCTATTGAGGTGTGAATGTCATTTTAAGCAATATAGTAAAAAGTGCTCCAGGAAAGCATCACATACTCCATCTTTAAGTACAGCACTTAAGTAGCCTACTTGTAATTAGCTACTTCCCACGTCTAGATGCCACACAAACACCTACAGCACCCCCAGTGCCATGCTGTGTTTTACCTACTATATCTAGTCCAGTGTTTCTCAAACTTTTTCAGACCGAGGACCATTTTGCTCAAAACATGTTTTTCAGGGACTACCTACTCTCACCAAGTTGCATGCTGCTACTCCTTACCCTCTGACCAAATCAATAGGCATTTATAAATTAACATTTATGAGAACAAATTCAAATAGCTCAAAAGTTTTATTTAAATTACAGGTCTGCCTCATAGTAATCATTGTACAATTTCTCTTTGGCTTTCAAGTTTTTTTTTGGAAATCCCCTTGCGGACCACTTGAGATTGCTCGCGGACAGGCACGGACTGAACGGTCTGGCATTTGGGCACATGCCAGAAGGGCCGCGGCTCTTTAAATACTCATCGCGGCCCTTCCAATACTCATTGCGGCCCCATAATCATACGTACGGGAACTGTGTATGCAAATATCACGCTGCCTGCGTTTAAAGTTCTATAAAGATTGCATTCTTCTAATACCGTTTCGCTATTTATACCACTGACACTGCCATACATTACACACGGGCGGTGGCATCTTGATGGGTGGGTCTCATTATGTTTCATGTTGTATTTTTCCTGAATATATATTCCAATGATGTAAAAGTGTTCAAAATAATAAAAAAAATCTATACCTATTTATATTTTGCTTTTGTTTGAGACAACTGTAGTAAAGCATTGCTTTGTGGGATTTTTATTCAGTCCTCCGTTTCCCTAGTGACTGACGATAAACTTCCTGTGAGCACTAACGGACCACTGACCTCAAGTGTGGCGGACAACAAATAGAAGTGTCCCATAAATTCAAGGTTGTTGTCACTGAAAACACGGTGTTCTGTTCGAATCTATGTCGTAGTATCTATTATGCCGGCTTCTTGGCTTGCTTGGAAGAAGACCATGAAGAAGTGTGTTGTTTTGTCTCTGCAATCGCCAAGAAATCACAAGGCCATTCACACATGGAATAGCACGCAGAGTTCTCGCCCACACAAATATGGATATTAGAAGATGTGTTGCACCGCCCGACGCTACGAATAAGACCAGGTAGGGGCTGAAGGATTTCCATTAATAATCATTGTTTGTGTCCGCCGTGACACTTTTTTTAATTTCACGTAAGGTCGCGTTTCTACTGTCATAAGCCAGTCCGTGGCTAGTCTCGCTACTAGCCAAGGTGATGTGATCTGTAAACCTTTTTAGCTTGTGGTAATCTGGGGGCTGTTGTAGTTTTTCTTATTCGTACTGTATTCTTAACTTCATGACTTGGTAATGGGCTCTCGAATTGGTGGCGTCTTGCTGAAATACATTTTAGTAGCCATAACGATGTAGCCTACGGTATGTTGTTTTGCGTTCAGCTCTGGACTGGTTAGCATAGCCTAGAAGTTGGACTGACTCCCACTCATAGTCTTGTCATCATATAGCTGGGCCACTGTCCACTGGACAGCGTTAAGAAGGGGCTTTTGCGTAAAGAAGCGATGCGGGAGCAAAGCGGACATCAAAAGTGGTTGGTTCATTGATTGTATAGTGTGTGTGTGTAGGCACGTTGATGCTTGCCTGGTGCCTGTTATTTAAAGGTCGGTTTCTGAAACTTCAGTGTTTACTAGGCCTACTATTTTATTAATAGTCACAATTTCTCTCTGTGTGGGGCGGGCCAACGAGTGCAGAGTGCGCTTGTTATAAGTACGCACCGTTTTCGACGTGTAGGATGCACCATGCACCTAGTTCTAGTAGGAGGATGCACCTTGTGTTTACCAATGTGTTTTCATGTGGTGCGCGGTCACCAAGTTGTTGCAACTTCCGCGAAGTGGTGTCTCTCTCTCTGTGTGTGTGTCTGTGTGTGCGTGGGGGGGGGGGGGGGTACTGGGGGTCTTGGGGCCGCGTTGTGGGTCAAAATGCCAGGGCCGTTTCTCTATCCCAGTCCGTCACTGCTCGCGGACCACATTTTGAGAACAACTAACTCTAGTCCTACACCATCACAAAATCACAACGTGCCACAATGTGCTTTACTGCCCCCAGACGGCATCAACCAAGCCTATGGCTAAGTCTGTGAGGAGTTCTTGTATAAAACTAGTAGTTTATAGTAGTATAGTAGGCTAGCTATTTTAAAGGTGCACAAAACCTTCCAATCACTTCATCCCAGAACCTGCTAATTGGTGTTTGATGATCAGCAATGTCATTCTGTAAAGCTTTTCTTCTATAATGAGGTTTTCTATCCCAGAAATGTGGACGTATCCTCGTGACAGCAATAGGCATCGCTATGCAGGTACCTGTGGAATCAAGCCATGGAGCCTCAGTAGTCGCTAAGACCAGTCACATCACTCTGTCCTTGGAGACAGTTGTTAAACGCTCCCTGGTGATATATGTAGCCTACAGTAGGGCTATCTAGGTTTATTATATCAGGCTAACTGAAGTAGCCTAAATACAGTTTATTTAAGTATTAAAATATTTTTACATTTTAAAAGAGTACAATCTCATTAAGGATAAAAATGATTTATAATGTCATGTTTTAAAAAGTTTAAAATGCATTTGTTTGCTTTAGAAGTAAGAGAGGACTTTTATAGTGAACCTGATGCCCTCTATGGGGTGCCTTTAATTTGGCATGTGGGGAGTGGGGTGACTCAGAACACAGCAAGGAGATTTGAGCAATATTGTTTTTTGACCTCTCTCTCTCTCTCTCTCTCTCTCTCTTTTGAAGCCTGTGAAAGATATAATTAATGGATAACTTCATTTTATTTTTGTCATTTTTGTAAACATTTAAACTAAAGAAGTGGACTCGTGGAATCTTTTTAAGTTTTGGATGAGGGAATTTGAGCGTCAAGGTAAAGCTCCAATAGGAACATAGGAAACTGCACTATAACTACATGTACTGCCTGCAGAGACAGTTTGATTGACCACCGCTGATTCCGCTGCCCCTTGGATTGAGCTCAGGCTATCGGTCACGACTAGACTAGATATTTCTGTGTTCTAGTCTAGTCGTTTCCCTCCTTCCACTCCTAATAACACTGACATATGACTACAGGCCACACTAATTAATTTAAAGATGAAACTAAAAAAAAGTCTGATGAAAAGGATGCTTTAAATAATGAAATGTTATATAGCGTCTTATATAGTGTCTCTTTAATAGAATATTTAGATTAATTACACATGCCAGGCATTCTCAAAGTTTTGATAGGGGGACTGGGAGGGCCAATTTAGAGAGCATTAACCAGAGGAATGCTAAAGGGGAAAAACAGAAAACTAAATTTGTAATCATTTTAATGACCAAGTTGCATCTCTACAGTTTACATTTATTGCAACAAGCACATTTTAATTCAAAACCTGGCAGAACTGGTGAAAATTTTGAGATAAATTTGCAATGCACACAAAATCCCTGCAACACCTGTAATTACCACATATGCTAATAGATTCCATTACAGAACACTTCACAGAGATTCATTCTTTCAAAGCACTGTTTTAACAGTTTTTATAGATGTATCAGATATTATTAAAGGGCACCAGAAATGTTTCTGAGAGGGCCGCACTTTCAGAACCTATGACATAGACAATGAGACAATGGTATTTCCATATTTAAGCCTTAGTTGAAGCAGAGAGATATTAGCAATGTTATTTAATCTTTGCATGACAACCCATAGTGGTAAACGCTAAGTGGCAGCCTACATGTTTTGGGGTGAACCTGCCCCCTGCTGGCCAAAAGGTGTCATGCCTCTAGATCACCCATCAGTAAGTGTCTACTGCCCCCAAGAGGAGAAAATTAGTAAACGCAGTAAAATATCCAGTCCTCAACCCAAATAAAGAGGACAGTAGACTACAGTGGACAAAACTGAATCACAGTCGTAATTTGCATGTAATGGCTAGGTATTCACACATACAGACACACACACACACACACATAACAGTTGGCATCTTTAATTACTCACCTATGGCATCTGTCCATAGCACCCCTTGGAGCTCACAGGTCTAAAGATGCTAATGTCTCACACTCTATAAACTAGCATTAGCCATCACATTTAGGCTACCCCCCACACCCCTGACGCTAACTAGCATTAGCTATTATAATTTCACTTACAATACACCCCCCACACATCTTAAACAAGCTAGCATTAACCATCGTAATTTTACTGTTACAACACCCCTACACCTCTGACGCAAAAAACAAACAAACAAACAAAACAAACAAATAAACAAAAAAAAAAATTAGGATATGACTTATATTTTTTGGATTAGTCAAATTAGCCACCTTTTTATTTGAATGCCAGTTACACTATTGGCTTCAGGTTCATGATATCCACCTGGAGTTATTTTCCCTGTTGTCAAGTAGTATCCAAGAGGTGTACAGAACTTGTTGGCTATTTTGCCTTCACTGTGGTCCAGGATTAAGAAATTAAAAAGGAAGAACAGAACGGAAAGAAAGAAAGAAAGAAAAGAAAGATAAAAAAGAAAAGAAAAAGGATAATGAAAACGGAATAAGTAAACAATAAAACAGAATAATTACAGGAAAGAACCTAAATTAACAAGACCAGGTATCACAATAAAA
Organism: Sardinella longiceps; assembly: GCA_027497455.2. Classification (NCBI taxonomy): domain Eukaryota; kingdom Metazoa; phylum Chordata; class Actinopteri; order Clupeiformes; family Clupeidae; genus Sardinella; species Sardinella longiceps. The sequence goes on along the minus strand of JAODXP020000021.1, from coordinate 36,311,270 downwards.
GTTGTCATTAAAAGAAATAAGGCTACAGAAAACCCTCAGGTAAACAAATGAGGACAGCTTTATACAAATTTTGAAATTTGAGAGCGTAGATGTGACTACAGATACATTGTGTGTCTGCATCGATTCACCTGAGATCCAACTTGCAGTAGAACCAAATGGTTTAGTCCCCAAGCTACTGTAGCTACTGTATGTTTAATGTAGCTCTAGTCCAGGGGTCGGCAACCCAAAATGTTCAAAGAGCCATATTGGCCCAAAAAAACAAAAAACATACCTGTCTGGAGCCGCAAAAATCTAAAAGCCTTATATAAGGCAACATAGACTGTCAATAGGCTACATAAGTTGTATGTCTACTATTAAAATGACTAAGTAGGCTACAAATACAAAATGAACATTCATGATTTAATGTTTATTTTCCCTGCAGCGCATCCTTGAGAGAATTACGCACCACGTGACTACTGATGTAGCCTACGATAGGCCTATTGCTGCTTCAAGTTTAGCCTAACTTCCATTACAATATTAATGTGTTGGGTTTTGTTGCACTGGTTTTAGGTCTCCAGAACAAAAAAGTGCATAGCCTCATGCTATTTTCAGCCCGCCTGGAAATTAAATGTTCTCTTCAACGTCAATAACAATAGAACTCACTGTTCAATAAAAATCAACAGAGCGCAAAAAAACAGCCTGTCGTTAAAACGCAGCTTGCAATTATAAAAAATAAAACGGCCTTTTGAAAAGGTTTAATGATGTCAAATGCCATGATGTCAAATGCCAAGTTAAGTAGTCTAAGTCAGTGCAAATGAGAAAAATAAATAAAACAAACTTTTAATTCTCTCCCTTACTCAGCGTCAGACATTAAATAAATTACAATCGCAAAGGAGTAACGCAGCTTGCAATTAAAAAGCAGCTGGCTTAAATATTCATCAGTCAGTCGAAATTAACAAAATTAAAATAAGACAGATAAACTTCGATTTCTGTGCATTATTGTCTTCTCATAAGTTCGCAAATGCCACAAGTCTGTGCAACTGTCAAACGCAGCAGCATCCTTCTCTTCCCCCTCAGCTACAGACACGTAGGCTATCATCGGACCTTGCACCTTGCAAATAATCACTGTTGAGTGTGTGATCGTGATGGGCGTCTTTGAACTCTCTCAGGGATGAGAAGTGGGAGAGCGTGCCTCGCTCTATCCCTGACTGTCAGCTTTCACTCGAATGATAAAACGGTTTCCAGCATTTGAAGCGCAAATTTTTTAAATATCAAATACAATGAAATATATTTACAACTACATAGGCTACATTCTTACATCATAAGAATGTTTGTGTCATGTTTACCCCCTAAGAAACCATAGGCTATTATTTTTCCATTTGCACACATTTTTGCAAAACCTCCATTGAGCAACTA
>JAODXP020000021.1:36289560-36309775 GCA_027497455.2 Sardinella longiceps | reverse complement strand
CATATGTCTGTGTGTGTGTACTATATTTGTGTGTGTGGGGCGGTGTGTGCAGGGAGGGTTGCGTGTGTGTATGTGTGTGTGTGTGTGTGTTTAACTGCATACATGTGCTTCAGTGAGTGTGCATGCATAATTATATTGACCCCAGCGTCCTCTCTGAAAAGGTAACGCTGGCCATCCAGGGAGAGTTGGGGAGGTAAAAGAGACGTCTGTGCGTGGATTGGAGTAGATTGATGGCTATAGATTTAGCCTGGAGGCAGACAACACAAGACTAGAAAAAACTCTCAGCAGATCCGTCTCCTCTCCTCTCCAGCCCCACATAAAATGCAGGTGCATCACGTATTCTGTATGAGCAACCTGATGAGATTTACTGGGGGGAGTACGGGGGTCTCCACCTCCCACATTCCAACACACTCCCCAACAGTGCAGATTGTGGGAATGAATGCAATATGTGTGTCTGTGTATGTGTGTGTCTGTGTGTTATTTCTCTAGGTTGGTCATGTTTGAAATAGTAATTGTCTTCACTGCAACCCTACGTATGGCATTTCATCACCACCTGTGTCTGTGTGTGTGTGTGTGTGTGGGGGGGGGGGGGGGTCATATTCTGATGATCCATAAGTGTGTGTGTGTGTGTGTGTGTGTGTGTGTGTGTGTGTGTGTGTGTGTGTGTGTGCGTGCGTGCGTGCGTGCGTGTGTGTGTGTGTATTTCTATAGGTTGGTCATGTTTGAAATAGTGATTGTCTTCATCCCTATGTACTGTATGGCAGTTGGCCTCATCTTCAGAGGATCTGCATCCTGCCTGTCCTTCATAACCCTGGGCAATGGCAAATGGCCTAATAATCTCCAGTGCATCCACAGCATGCAATCATAGTTTCATCATTTGTCAAAACCCCATTTCATTTTCAATGTCCAATACACTCTATAAATCTACAGCTGAAATTGCACACACACACACACACACACACAAACAGACAAACACATACACACATGCTAACCGAACCTGATTTACAATTTAATCCAGTGTGTGAGTGTGTGTGTGTATGTGTGTGTAATCGCTGACGTTAGCAGGGAAAAAAAAAAAACGGTAAACGATTTGCATTGTCCCCTTGAAAGCAGGCCACTCAGCATATTAAAAGCCAGAGTAAATAAACAGTATGTGTGGGCATGTTTGGACATGTTTTTTATTTCCCTTTTTTTTTTTTTTTTTGCTGTTTGGCCTTGTGTCCTCATCTGCGCTGGATGAGTCACATAGAGAGACATGGCACAAGCCAGGAGAAAAAGGATGTAGGGTGTAAATTAAACATACACTTTATTTAGATAAAAAGATTGACAATAGTGCAATGGTGCAGTTTTGAAGCCTGCTAGGATACCGATTCCAATATCTATCTATCCATCCATCCATCCATCCATCCATCCACTGTATCTATCTTAGGGCCGGTTCTAGATTGACGAACAAGGCAATAGCCTAGGGAACCAAATGCCTGGTGGCATCACAATACATGTATTAGCCTACTTTTGTTTTCTTCAGTTTTTTTTTACTTGTATCTACAGAAAAGAGGGGATGAAACTCAGTTCTGGCCTAGGACAGCAAAAATGCTAGTAATGGCCCTGATCCATAGCATACTTGAAATACCCTGTTGTTTGTGTGTTGTTTACCTTAAACGTGCTCGCTAACTCTTGCTGGCTGCCGCAGTATGCATGAAGACGGCAGCTGTTCTCTTAGTGATTCTCCATAACTCCGGACACTGGCTAACCCGCTAAGGAAAGCTTTATTAGCTAATCACGTTCTGCTCATCTAAAGGAAGATTAGCTAGGCTACACTAGAGATCCCCATGGGAACCGTCTGCTAATAGCTAGGCTAATCAAGAGGGCTGTAACAGACTAAGTGGAGGAGCTAGTTAGGGGTATGGACAGCAGTAGAGGTGGGTGTGTATATGTGTGCAAGTGTGTGTGTGTTTGTGTGAGAGAGAATGTGTTTGTGTGACAGTATGTGTAGTTGGGAGGGTATGATTAAGTGGTGCCATGTTGAACTCTGTCGCAAGGTTCTGTTTGATAACACGAGGGAGGAAGCCTTGAGGCATGTTGCACATAAGTCTCTGTGTGTGTGTGTGTGTGTGTGTGTGTGTGTGTGTGTGTGTTCGGGTACGGGTATAAGTGAGTAGGGCTAGATTTATTGCATGTCTGGTTGGACATATGTAAGTATGTGCAAATGTGTGCATGTGTCCGTGAACGTGTATGTGTGTGTATGTGTGTGTGTGTGTGTTTGCATGTGTCCATGAGTCAGTCTGCTGCGGGTCATTGCTGCTGCCCGTTCCTCTGTTCCTGACCTTCACGCGGTGACTGCAGTATGTAAATGTAGCCCACAGTCGCCCACTCACAGGGCACTGCATGGATGGAGCCTACTAAAGTAAATACCCTATGGACAATTACTTTATTTCGATACAAGAACATTTTATTGCCATGAATGTTTCAATGTAAACCTCAATTAACATCCAAAATGATACATAGGGAGACTATTATATCTTCTCTCTCCCTCTCTTTTAAATAAGCTTTATTGGCATCACAAATCATATTTAGCATTGCCAAAACATTCAGAAACAATAATGAAGAACACATTATAAAACAAAAAGTACATTCTCTCTCTCTCTGTCCCTCTCTCTCTCTCTCTCTCTCTCTCTCTCTCTCTCTCTCTCTCTCTGAGGTTGGTGGTAGTGGTGGGGGGTCAAGATCTGGCTTACAAAATGATATCGAAGAAAAAATATCATCGTATTTTGTTAGAGAGATGGGAGAAATGTATTATCTGCTGTGCACACTGCCAAAGCTCTTCATGAATCTGCTGTAGGCACCAATGTAGAACTCATGTAGCCTGAAAATGACTCATTTTGTATCATGGTAAAAGTTTCTATTCCAGATCAATCTCTGATATCTGATAATCAAACATTATTTTATGTGTGTTTGTTTATATTTATTGTTTCATTTTGTAAATATCCTTTAATGGCAGACAAAGTGGAAAAGTACTGTAAGAAATGAGTGGGTTATACAGGACTTGAAGTTCCCATTATGTCAGATGCCAAACTTCTCTTGCTCTGCCAAAAACCATTAATTTACCACAGCTAAATTGATGCACCACTCCAAAAATATACAAACAAAAGATAGAGAGCGAGAGAGAGAGAGAGAGAGAGAGAGAGAGAGAGAGAGAGAGAGAGAGAGAGAGAGAGAGAGACTTCAAGGCAAGAATCCAGCCGCATTAGCAAATCTTTTCATGGAGTCAAAATGGCTGAAACACTTGACTCTATCATCTATTTGTGTGGGCCAGGCAAGGAATGGAAACTGTTTATCACTGTGTTGACTCTTCAGAAAGCACTCCCAACTAAAGATCATAACATCTCCCATGCAACACCCATTTCCTTTCTCCTACCAGGGAGATAAGAAACAAATACAAAAACGACAAAACAAGCACATTTGAGTGTTATGATCACTTCTTTGAAGTCAGCTTCGTGTGAGCATGCTGTTACATAAATACATTTTTTACATTTGCAAATTTTCAAGTAGATAGATACCCTTTTAAACTCAGGCAAAAAGTTCTGCTCTTATTGCAAAATGATTTTTACAGTAACAGTGTATGGTCATGTAGAGGACACTGAGTTTTTCCTGGAGTCATCTAACAAAACAAAAATGCAACCACACAAACAAGACAATGCTGAAAATGAATGCTAAAAGATAACATAGATAGATAGATAGATAGATAGATAGATAGATAGATAGAGTAGATAGATGATGATAGAAGCATCAAATGGACACAACCCTTAATACAATATAGTAACCCTTAATAATATATATCATAATATAGACTCTCTTGCCATGCCTTACCCATAATGTAACCCTGTGATGGGTCGTCCTCCAGAGATGTTTATCATCTCCATCTTGTGTCTAATCAGCTGTCTAGGTTCACACATTATTCCCAGGGCTAGGCCACAGACTATATGGAGATCCCTCAAGGATAAACGATTCTGTATGTGAGCTAAACCATTCAGCACAGAAATGGATGGAGTTCCATTATTACAGTGATACAGCAGTCAATGTACCAGCAGGAATCAAATCCATGTTTATTGGCAGGTTCAAAATAAGCGCTGTAATTTGCTGGAGGCTAAGTGTTCAGTATGCTTGTTGTAATTAGGCGTATTGAAGGATTAAACCTCCATGGAATCAGAATGTTAGAAGTGAATCAATATCATTTTAAAATAAAACTATGGCAATGACGCACAAATAATGTGTGAATGTGAGCATGTGTTTGTGTGTGTGAGTGTGTAGGGGTATTTGTTTTGGTTAATTGTCAATGCCATTATTGTAATCATTGAGGGTGGGGGGTCATAGATAAAATGAGACATTTATCATGCAGGGGGCAAGTTGTTTATTTACAGAGGTGTCAAGTAACGAAGTACAAATACTTCGTTACTGTACTTAAGTACATTTTTTAGGTATCTATACTTTACTCCACTACTTATTTTTCTGCCTACTTTTTACTTCTACTTATTACATTTTCATGCAAGTATCGGTACTTTCTACTCCTTACATTTTAAAAATCGCCTCGTTACTGCTATTTCTTTCGCCATGTTTTTATTTCGTCTCGTCATCGTTCAAACTTTTCTTTTGGGATCTTCAATTGCTCGTTAGGTGCTGTGCACGCACTGTGTGCGTGTTAGATGCAGCGCAGCTAACCTCCTTGAGCAGAATCGCCCGCAATGCTTTTCTATCTTTCCTCTCCAAGCTACTAGGAAGAGTCATGTTGCAAGCTTTGCTGCTTTGAAAGCAAGCACCTGTCTAGAATAAATATCTTCCTACCAAATTGTCTCATTTAAATTTAGGATCCCTGCAACATAGTCTACTGTCAAGAAGACGATTATTTGGCTATTAACGCAGCCTATTTTCATTTTACATCTAAATAGCGATTGTTACGCTTACCTTGGAAATGCTGTTGCTGGGCATTTTAATAGTTGCAGGATAATTTTCTGCATAATATAAAAACGTGTAGCCTAGAACTCATGTTATAGTCATGGCCGAAGCTACAATAGAGGACACCGAGGTCTGTACCTCGGTAATTTTTCCGAGACGAAAATAAGTTTAACATTCTTCAGACGCGCCAATTAAGTAATCCTTTTGCGTGCGCTATGCCTCAAAACATATCGCCAGTTTTGCTTCATTGTCTTTTGTTATATGGGTATATCTGCTCTTACAATAGAGGTATTTGGTATTAAATTAAACTAGACAACCAGATCTATCCATTGGTATCATTGGCAACGTACTTGCTAGAGAATGAGAGGGTTTAATTTCAGTATAAAGATCGCCTATATTTAGGCAAGGTATGTTTTTATCTAGTGTTAAAGGCTGAACTTGCAAGATCATCACACATTATAATATAGACCTATAAGTTGCAGAGATCATTTTTCAAGTTTTCAATCTCATTTAAATCTGTGAAATGAACACAATTTCTAAAACTGTAATCTGTGGTGGGAGTACATTATTGTAGACTTAATGATTGGAACACTTAAATCACACCCACTGGACTCACTCACTGAAATAAAATATATTTTCTCCAAACACAATCAGTGGCAGGTTACACTGTTGTCACACAATTATAAATAGCCTATTCTGTGCTAAAAAGAGAAAAAAGAAGAAAAAATTCTGTGCTAAAAGAGAAAGCTGACTATGTAGCCTATTAGGAAGGAAGGAGGAGCTGTGCCTCATTGACTTTCAGTGGGTGTAATTTTTGTTTTTCCATCACAAAAGAAGTCTATAATGATGTGCTCCCACCATTGCATTTTTATTAAGAATTGTGTTCATTTCACAGATTGCTGTGAGATCATTTTGAATTTTCTATCACCCAATTTCAGAAATGGAGCACCCTCATTTTAGGTGGTGCTGAAGTCTCACACAACTGATGGGAGAAGGGAAAGGGAGAGGGGGTTTGGAGTGTCTCAGACCTTTCCCTTTACTGTTGTAGTTATGCATATAATAGTGTATCGAATACAATAAGTGAGTTTAGCAAAGTCAGTAATGAGCAGGGGAAGTTCAAAGATTAGTTCAAACACTATTTCAATAGATTTCCTATGTTAATTTTTTTTCTATTTTCTACTATTGATATTGCTGTTTAAAACACAGCTTGCAAAAGGTTGAGAACCCCTGCCATAGAACATGTACCATTATCCCATACCACAAAAGGATGCATGGCCTATCACTAGGCTATGTACTGTATCTAGAAATGAAGGCCTGCCAATGCGCTGTAGGCCCATGCAGCACGGCCTAAGCCTTTTGCCTTATATGGCATTTTTTCTCTAAAATTACTTTTACTTTTATACTTTAAGTAGTTTTAAAACTAGTACTTTTATACTTTTACTTAAGTAACAAGTTTGAGTTGATACTTCAACTTTTACTGAAGTCTTTTCAAACACTAGTATCAATACTTCTACTTAAGTAATGAAAGTGAATACTTTTGACACCTCTGTTTATTTATGACAAGAACACAAACAAACAGGAAAGCATTAGCATGTAGCATTGATGATTTAAAAAGAGAGGCTGAACTGTCCCATGGTTCTATTTATTACTTGCCTGCTTGTCTGTGAGTTTCCCCCAGTGGTCAGAGGTCTTAAAGTGTAGCTCCGGAGTCATTTTAAGCATAGCCCTGTTGCAAGAGCTTTCTAAGAGCACTAGATAGCGCATGGAATGAAAAGATTTGGAGAAGGACAGAGAGAGAGAGAGAGAGAATCCCGCCCCCTTTGTGAGCGCAGGTCATGGATTATACGAGCTCCTAAAACTTTAGCAACTTTATTGTTCTACAATGAGTTAAACCTTCCAAGACTTTTTGAAAATTCGCAAAATATAATCTTCTCAATACAAAATATAATTTAAATCGTTTTTTTTTTCTGTCGGAGACCTACAACACAACAACTTTATTGCAAGCTGAAGTGCAACTGAGGCTGTCACTGCCTGAAGATCAATAAGGAACTAACAAACACCAAAAGGACTTTAACTAACAAGACAAGTAAGAAACACAACGAAAACAACAGGATTGGAGCACAACAAAATCGAGAGAACACCACAAAGAACGAAGAAAACAGAGACGATCAGGGACTATCCTCCAAGGGAAAAGGTAGCAAAGTATGCTAATCGCTAACCGGGAGCTAGCGAGCTAACGTGCTAACGTAAACACAAGGGTAAGCCAATCAAACTTTATTACTGATCAATATCAAAGCTGGGAGAGAAGTGACCAAGAAGAGTGTTTGCAACACCCCGTTGTAACAGCTTAGCAAGCCATATAAAACCAGCTAAAGAATAAGCAAGCCTATGGTTAGCTACACAACATCAGCTAGCTATCCCTAACTGATTAGCTCTGCTGAGCTTCGCTCAGGCTGCTGTGCTGACAGAGACGTAGAAGGAGCAACCGTTACTCGGACTGAACTCGCTACATTGTAACAACATGATGGCTGCTGCAACAACTAGCCAACAGTGTAACTCCCGTCCGTTTGAATATCCAGCAGAGGTACGCACAGAAACGAGCAGGCAGCAATTCAGGCTTAAGCTTCAAAGAGAAAACCCTGAAATCCTGTTTAAAGACTGCCATCAGAGCAAAGGCAAGATGGTCACAACAAACCTGATCTTTTACACAGACCATACAAATGCATGGCACGCAGCTTTTTGCAAACATTTTAAATCTATAACAAAAAAGGGAATCTGCAAAGGAAGACAAATCTGCATTTCTGATGAGGATAACAAGGACAGCAAATTCCTCACAGTGAACGTATACCAAAATGGCACAGTCATGGTGCAAGGCAACCAAGCTGCCCTCGGTTCATTTGAAAAGGCTTTCACAACAATTAAGAAATTATCAGACAGTGGAAAAGAAACCTCAGATCAAGCCCCCAAGACAGAGTCCCACCCAGCTCCCTCCTCTGCCCCACAGACGACACCAGTGAGCGGCTCCCCTCAGCCACATGCATGCACCACCCAAAGCCCTGGCCTTGAAGCAGACGTAGCCCTGTTACAAAACGTCATCTCTGTTATTGAGACAGGTGTAGTGGAGCTGACTGAAAAGGTGGAAAAATATGCACTTGACAACCACTCTGATGTTTTTAAGGATCAAATCAGCCAAGCAAAAAACCAAATGAAGGCTTCAGTCCAGGAAGTAAGAAGGCAGGTCGAAAATCTGGCCCTAAACAACGAAAATCTAAAGGAAGACATCACTGAATTAAAAGACAGCTTCAAAAAAGACATGACAGAAATGCGGCATGAAATGAGAAGGGAGCTTACAAAACTCAGAGAGGAGCTCTACCTAAGAGATGAATTAATTGAACAACTTAAAACAACGTACCCACCCCCACCCCTAACTCCATACAGAGATCTGTTTTGCACCCAATGGAGCAGTCTAGCAGCCAACAGCCAACACCAGCTGCTACTGAGGCGAGGCCTGCTCCATTAAACGAGCCCATCCCATGCTCAGCCCCTGGCAATGGAAATACAACTTCTACCACAAAACTTGACAGAGCAGCCGAGGTGGCTATCCTGATAGACTCCAATGGCAAGTTTCTGCACGAACATCTACTGTTTCCTGGACAGAGAGTGTCTAAAATCTGGAGTCCTAGAATAGAAGATGCCCTTCATCATCTCTCTAATCCAGAATTTGGCACCCCTGCCCACATAATAATACACACAGGTACCAACGACCTAAGAATTCAACAGGAGCGGGTAGGAAAACTCATCAGCAAGATGGCAAACCAAGCAGCTGAGTCTTATCCTAACTCTCGTATCACTGTGTCCACCCTCCTGCCTCGCAAAGATTTCCACCCAGCAACAATCCAGAGAGTAAACACAGACATTTCCAGAGACTGTGCCCGTCTTCCTAATGTTCATGTCGCCCATCACTACAATATCTCCACACTGGATCTGTATGACCACTGCCACCTAAGTAAGAAGGCAGTGAGGAAGTTTGCAAAAACGCTTAAAGACACCACCTTAGGCAGACAGCAGCCAACAGATGGACACACCAGCCCCCAGCCTTTGCCATCGTACAGACCCACATGGCCACGTCTTCCTCCGCACCAACACCATGGACCAGCGAGACCCACCCACCTACCCTCATCGTCTCAACCAGAGAGAGCCCACTACCCACGTCCACCAGCCACCGCCAGACCGGACCACAACATCCATACAGCGACCCCTCCGAACCAGGCCATCTACCCTGGCAACAGACCTGGCTCTCCACCTCCAGAGCCAGAACGCACCTACTCCAGACCAGATCTGCAGCCCCCAGCACTAGCTGGCCCACCTCCCTCCAGAGCAAATCACTGGCCCTCAGATCCAAACCGCCACCAGCACCACCTCCCTGCTCACCACCATCCAACCCACCATCCCCCTCCACCTGGCAACACCATCAACCTCAACATGCAGCACAGTCCACCACAACAGAGCCCAGCTATGCAGCTGTGCTGAAAGGTGAAGAATCAACAAAGATGGGTGAGATCAAACAGATGCTCTTGTATATCTGTTCTAAGTTCACTTAGGACACACTCAGGACCCTGAGAAAATTGTGAAAAAAAAAAAAAAAAAAGTATGTATCACCTCATATTGTAATTATACTGTACCCATAGTTTAACTCTTGTATAATCTTGGAGGTTTATCTCATTTTGAACATTTAGTTAGTTTTTTAGTTAGTATTTACCATGGCTTCACTTTCCATAAGCACTTGGAACATTCAGGGCCTAAACTCATCGGCTTTTGGCCCGAAATTTAAGAATTGTGAATTCCAGGAAAATATTAAAGGTATTGATATACTTATACTACTGGAAACCTGGCAAAAGAATGACATCACTCACTGTCCCCCAGACTATAAGGAAATAATAGTATCCCCACAAAAACTCAGTACAGTACAACAAGGTAGAAACTCAGGTGGTTTAGTAATGTGGTATAAATCAAAATTAGACAAATATATCAGTGTCATAAAAACAGGAAAAAATCACATATGGTTGAAAATCAAGAAAGATCTATTAATCTCACAACAAGATCTCTTTGTCTGTGCCATATACATCCCCCCTCATGATTCTCCATACTACTTAGAAGATACATTCACATCATTAGAAATAGAAGCAAGCCATTTCCAGGCCCAGGGAAATGTTCTTGTTTGTGGTGACCTTAATGCACGCACAGGCATCCAAGATGATTTTTTAAACACTGATGGCAACAACTACATCTGTCACTCACTTGATAAAGCTAACCATTCTGTTTACTCACACAGAAGAAACTGTGATCCAGTTACTAACAGACATGGAAAAGAACTCTTACAACTCTGCCGCACCCTGGGTCTGTATATTGCCAATGGTAGGATAAGAGGAGACATCTTTGGAAGACACACATTTTGCTCACCTCTTGGGAATAGCACAGTAGACTATGTAATAATTTAGATCCGATGTTAATTAGAGCATTCACTGTCAAACCACTAACCCCCCTATCAGATCATAGCCAACTCACAATATTCATCAAAATGACAGAAAAGAACAACCTCAAATCACAGCCCAGTAAGCTGTTCCACATTAAAAAATCATACAGATGGGCTGAAAACAGTAGTGATGAATTCAAGAATGCAACAGAAAATCAGGAAATTCAAATTCACTTAGACACCTTTTTAGACACACCATATACCCTAAATAAAGAGTGTGTCAACAAGGCTCTTGAAACAGTTTACACCATATTTCATAAAACAGCAGAAAAGGCCAAATTAAAAAGGTCAAGAGCAAAACCAAAATTAAAAAAAGAAGACACCTGGTTTGATGCCAAATGCCAATCACTAAGAAAAGAAATTCGCAAATTGTCCAATCAGAAACACAGAGATCCAAATAATACATCAATTCGTTACTTATATTGTGAGACGCTAAAACAATACAAACGCACACTCAGAACTAAGAAAGCCCAATACACCCAAAATCAGCTGGCACTGATCGAGGAATCAATAAATACAAATAAATTTTGGGACAATTGGAACCATTTCAAAAAATCAAATCAGGAAGAATTAGTGATACAAGATGGAGATGTATGGACTACCCATTTCCAAACCCTCTTCAAGAATGTCCAGTCCGACAAAAACAAGGAACAAAATGACATAATTTACAAACTACAGAGATTAGAGAGATCTGTGAAAGACTATCAAAACCCACTTGATTCCTCAATCACTGAACAGGAGCTTCTCACCCATATTAGAAAATTAAAACCAAAAAAAGCATATGGACCTGACTGCATTTTAAATGAAATGCTAAAATGTATGGGTGGAAAATTTAAATTGGTCATTCTTAAATTATTCAACCTAGTTCTGAGTGTGGGTTATTTCCCTGATATCTGGAATCACGGATTAGTTACACCAATTTACAAAAATGGAGATAAATTTGACCCCAACAATTACCGAGGCATTTGTGTGAACAGTAATCTGGGGAAGTTATTCTGTAGTATTGTTAACACACGGCTCCTGAACTTCCTTATGAAACACAATGTCTTGAGTAAAAGCCAGATTGGATTCTTACCAAATTATCGCACTACTGATCATATTTATACCCTACACACCCTAATAGAAAAACATACCCAAAATCAAAATAAATTATTCTCTTGTTTTGTTGACTTCAAGAAAGCCTTTGATTCTATTTGGCATGATGGATTATTTTACAAAATTGATTGAAAGTGGTGTAGGGCAGTGGTCCCCAACCCCCGGGCCGCGGCCCAGTACCGGGCCTCAGGAATTTCCTAACCGGGCCGTGACGAGAGAGAGAGAGAGAGAGAGAGAGAGAGAGAAAAAGAATTTCCTAACAGGGCTGTGACGACAAAAAAAAAAAAAAATAATAATAATAATATGCAAACTCAATGTACTTCGTATAGCCTACTGCTTTTAGATAGTAAGCATGCATGTTTGCATTTGACAACGTCTTTTTCGGATGTCTGATTGTCCCGCCTTCAACACATTTGTTGGTTGCGTTGATCAACCCTCTCTGCTTCAGCGCAGCCTCTGGTCACTTCACTTGAGCAGTCCTTGGCGAACGGTAGTGTCAAGGTTAGCAAAACTCCTAACTGAATGAGCAAAAAACTAACGTCTCTAGAGAATTATTTGGAAGGGCAAGGGGGGAAAGACCATTGATAATGTTAGTAAGCCAGATAATGCAAAGAAAAAATCGAAAATATAACGAGTCCTATCTAAAATATGTATTCATTGAGACCGGTGACTCGCATGCACCATGTCCTTTATGTGTGGTGCTTATGTGGTGACGGTCTTTAAATTGGCAGATAAAGTTGCTGGATTTAAAGCAAGCTTGATTTGTTGGGAAGACGAGTGGACAGGAGGGTATTTAATATGTTAGTGGGGATTTTAGGAGTGGCTGAGGCAGGGCCCCCTTTCTCGCAGCTGGTGCGCGATCATCTAGTTTCAAATGAGTTTGAATATTACTTCCCATCCTCCAAAGATCCACGCAAACGAATGAGAGGGTCCGCAACCCACTCGAAATTCGAGTCACTTGTCAGCGCAGGTGGAAGATCAATTGATCGAAATAACAAATGACGGTGGTCTTAAAAGTAAATTTGAGCAAACCTTTTGGACAAAACCAAAGCGGAATATCCCGAGATAACCGCGGAAGCGCTAAAAACGTTGCTACCATTTCTCACATACCTACGTTTTCGGCAATGGTTGCAACTAAGACAAAATTGCACAATCGACAGGACGTTTCAAACGCACTAAGAGCGTCAATATCTTCCATCACCCTGAGTTGGAGATGCCTTGTTGCGGGGAAACAAGCATAGGGCTCTCACTGAGTATTATATGTGGCTTCATTAGTAATGCACTTTCAGTTCACTTGTCTACATACTGTATTTTGTTGAGCATGTTTAGGTTTCCTTGATATATAGCTTCAAAACATTCAGTTCAATAGTTCAATACATTCATGTTTGGTTGTTCAAATTTAACTTCCTCAAGCTTACTGTTAAGTACTGTTCAATGTTCATGAATAACTGGAGTTAGTTATTTTCAACAACAACATGTGAATTGAACATTACATTTATGTGAATTGAACATTACATATATGTGAATTGAACATTACGATTGAACACCCCCCGGTCCTTGAAAAAAATTTGGGAAGCAAACCGGTCCATGGTGCAAAAAAGGTTGGAGACCCCTGGTGTAGGGGGTAAAACATATGACATTATAAAATCAATGTATTCAGGAGCTAAGTGCGCCATTAAAATTGGATCTAAAAGAACCCAATACATACCTCAAGAGTGCGGAGTGCGGCAGGGCTGCCCTTTAAGCCCAACGCTATTTAACATATACATAAATGAGCTGGCGACCATACTGGAGGAGTCACCTGTTGCTGGACCCGCTCTGCACGACAGTGAGGCCAAATTTCTGCTGTACGCAGATGACCTAGTCCTTCTTTCAATGGATAGAGGACTCCAAAGTCAACTAGACCTTCTTCAAAAGTATTGCCAGACCTGGGCCCTGGCAGTAAATATCAATAAAACCAAAACAATGATTTTTCAAAAAGGATCCAGATGCCAGGGAATACAGCACACATTTAGTTTAGGAACACAAATAATTGAACATGTTACAGATTATACTTACCTAGGCCTCAAAATAAACAACAAAGGAAAATTTAACATGGCAGTGAATGAACTAAAAGACAAGGCACGCAGGGCTTTATATGCCATAAAAAGACAAATTCCTTTTGAAATTCCAATCCAAATTTGGCTAAAAATATTCTCATCAGTGATCGAACCAATTGCCCTTTATGGCAGTGAAGTGTGGGGCCCACTTACAAATCAGGAACTAGATAAATGGGAAAAACATCCAATTGAGACCCTGCATGTTGAATTCTGCAAATCCATCCTTAAAGTCCACCGGCACTCAACAAACAATGCATGCAGGGCAGAATTAGGCCAATATCCTCTTCTAATTAAAATTCAAGAAAGGGCAATGAAATTCTGGAAACACCTCAAATTAAGTGACCCACACTCTTTCCATTACAAAGCCTTGCAATACCAAGAGTTGAGCAAAGACAATACCTCTCCTACCAACCTGGTCCACCCTAACCACCCTATCCTACTAACACATACTAACACCTCAGGCGTGAAAGACCAGGTCCAAATTACCCTATACACTCCACCAAAACAAATTTCCTTATACTTAAAAGATAATTATTTGGAATATTGGCAATCAAAAACCACATCACAAAGCAAAATGCAATGTTATTTGGCCCTAAACAGAGAATATACACTCGCAAATTACCTAACTACAATTAAAGAAACAAATTTGAGAAAAATATTGACAAAATACAGACTCAGTGAACACCGCTTAGCCATAGAAACTGGCAGGCACAAGAAAACTTGGCAACCAAAAGAAGAACGTTTTTGCAAACAGTGCAAAGACAATGTTGTGGAAACAGAACTCCACTTCTTAACAGAATGCAAAAGATTTCAAGCAATTCGTGAATCCTACTTCCCAAAATTTGAAGAAAAGCATCCCACTTTTATGACTTTACCAATCCAAAACAAATTACCATATATACTGGGTGAGGACAAATCCAGCTGTATTATAGCTGCCAAGTTCATCCTTGCCTGTCACCAACTTAGGGACAGTGAGTGACGTTCATTCATGTTCATCCTCACAGGAACACACACATGCACACACACACACACACACACACACACTGATATACCCACATACACACATGCACTTACATACAATACATAGTACGTATTTCCAAGCTACAGTATGTTCGTTCATGAAAAAAGTTTCCTGTATGAATACCGCTATAGACTTTGTGTATGTTTTATACAATTTTTACATTCTAATTACTTGTCCGTCTTGTATGTCTTGCTTACCTACATGTTTTGTATGTAACATTGCTTTGGCAATACAAGTGTCTAAATATTTGTCATGCCAATAAAGCACTTTTTGAATTGAATTTTTGAGAGAGAGAGAGAGAGAGAGAGAGGACTTTATTTGAGCAAGCCAAATGCATTCCTTGTCAGTGAGGCCTGTTAATGATGGCAGGGCTAGAAATGAATGTTTGATGATAAGCACTATGCTATAACCTACGAGTATATGTGCTTGTGTGTGTGTGTGTGTGTGTGTGTGTGTGTGTGTGTGTGTGTGTGTGGAGAGAGAGAGAGAGAGAGAGAGAGAGAGAGAGAGAGAGAGATGGAGAGAAAGAGAGGGGGGAGAAAGCTTTGTTCCAAATGATATGCTTCCAAGAAAAGAATTTCTTCTTTCAACCAAGGGGTTGTTTACACATACTGTACCTAAACAGATAATTGCGTTTACATGTATCCACAGAATGTAGCGTTTTGAATAGTCTCCACTTTGGAGGGCCTATTAAAAAATGTCTGTTTGATGTGGCTAAAACTCCATTCACGTGTAAACAAAAGGGCCAGATGGATTTAAAAAAATATGCGGTTATAAATATCTAGACAGACATAAACCAACCCTAAGAGTTCATGTTTATGTGTTGGAATCATCCAAAGTACCATTTTAAACACAGTGTCCACTCTGTGTGGTACGTTGTGCACAGCATTCTTTCTGACCCATGAAATGATCTTCACAGCATCATGACAGGCTATCTAGAGTAGCATTTCTTTGCCACAAGGTTATTAAGAGATCTTTTTAATGTGTATAACATTCATTTGCCCTTTTCTTTCGAAATAACAGCATGCTGCACCTTTAACTGGCATCCTGTGAACAGCATTTGTCAAACTCTCCAGCTAAAACCAGTCAATGGACTTTGCGACCTGCATCGAAAGCAAGCAAACCTTCATCCTCATGCACACACACACACACACACACACACACACACTGCCCGGTCCAATCCCATCACGGCCAAGGTTTTCCCGACTTGACAATAATCCCACCCTCATCAGTGCGGCTTCACACACACACACACACACACACACACACACACACACACACACACACCTCTGGCTGATTAAGTCCTCAGTCCGCCCTAATTGATCGGCTGCCTCCTCTCGTTACTCTCGTCTGTTTGTCTTTCTGCTGCACAGGCCTGTGTGTGTGTGTGTGTGTGTGTGTGTGTGTGTGTGAGTGTGTGTAGTCATCGTCCCTAAGGGAATTGCTAATGTATCCTGTTTATGCAGAAACCTCTATAGCCATGCTGAAGTTTAGAAAAAAGGGAAATTGGTTGGGCCTAAGTCCTCTTTATTTGATAGTATACATTATTACTCTGAGAAATGAAATACTGTGTTCTGATTGGCTGAAAGGGTGTAAAAAAAAATAACCAATAACAAGTTAATCACTATTCCTTATCGAATTAATTTAGAATGGTTACTATAACCTTGTGGATCTATTTTCACACGAAAGTAGATACCCCCATAGCCGTGGGAAGTAGGGGTGCTGGGGGGCTGCAGCACCTGAACTTTCCACTGGTCACGCATTCAGCCCCTCCTGCCATATGACAAAAATAACTCGAAGAACGCATTAAAATTTCTTTTCCGTGTCTTGTCATATACATGAGTGTAATGTTTGTAATCGAGAATAACATTAACTGTTAATTCTGATTCAGCAGGCTATATTGTTGCTTTTGCCAAAACTGTGTCATGACAATGCACAGCGCACCCAGCGCAGTGACTATGAGACGCAAAGTGTTCTGTCCATTATGATATTAGGTCAGGTAGCGTATAAGGAAATAGCCTACCGTACTGACAATTTAGGCCTACAATCTGCTTCGTCTGTCATTTTATTTGTGAAGATTAATGCTCGGCTGCATATGCCTGGAAAGGCAAGCTGACAGTAGCCCATGTAAAACCTAAAGGAGACTGCGCGAACAGGTAGGCTACTTTCCCCCCCAGCTGTTTAGATGCGCGTCGGAGTCCTGTGACTGACGGCAGCATCACAGTTCAGTTTCTGAACTTCAAGTGCTTTTCTCGATCAGTTCACATCCATAAAAAAACAAACTCACTCACCAGAATTTCTTGGGACACATCCAGCATACTCCACGAATTAATATTAGTAGACAGTTTTGCCGACTCACTGAAGTGAATGCATAGAGCTAGCAAGGACGTTTTGTTTGAATGAAAATACTATGCGCAGCGCACAAATTATTATTTACTTGAGTTGTTAGTTAACAGAATTTGTTTAACCCTTGGTTTTGACCACAATTTCATTCTGATGGGATGGCAACGAGTGACAGGCAGCTGAGTTGTGTTGATGATCTGAGTCTGAAATAATGGAGGTTGCCTTTTGCCATTTAAACTGTCGGTCCGTATTGATTTTTTTTCATGGGTGTAATCCCCCGAACTTGTTTTCCTAGTAGTCTCACTTTAAAAGTTGCGGTTGCGGTTATTACAGAATTGTTCGTGTAGCCTATCTAGTCTAAGATGTAGGCAGGCCTAATTTGCAGATGGTGCAACACCTCTCACTCTTTTTCTGTTATGCACATCCGTGCGCGCGCCCAAGTAGACCTAGCTCAAATATTTTTGTGCTGTAAACAGCAATTGAATAAATGTAATGTTATTTGTCGGCACTCCTCAGCACCCCCAAGTCAAATCATCTTCCCACGGCCCTGGATACCCCAACCGAACAGGTAAACTTCATTTAAAACCTTTAGTTTTGTTTTGTTTTGTTTTAAACAGTATCTTATTATCTAGGTATATGCATGACTTAAAAATGGGTGATAGATGGCGTAACAGCTTTCGAGGCATTCCAATATAGGTAAATAATGTACTTGGCAGAAGTAAACAGTGATTTGGCTTTGTGACCGCACTATTCTATGCTTCCACCTTGTCCATTGTTTCCCTAAAACGGAACACATCGGTGGCCTTTATACTTCACTTATTGTGAGCATGAAAAGAATAGGCCTATTTCACAAGTTCCGGGTTCGGCGTTCGATTTGGCCCCGACTGGGTAAAGCGTCTTCCACTTGAACGTTCTAAAGCATTAAATAGCGCTGTCAAAACCGTGGTCAAACGCCAAGAGTCTGATTTCTACCTCTATTCACACAATCAAAGCAACAAACAAACATATGTTTCCATAACTTCCCAATTAACGATCACCAAAGAAAGTGAATAAGGGTGATCAGAGATAAGAAGACGTTAAACTTGTCAGTCATAAGGGGACCAACGTTAACATTGGTTTCTAACCAGAACAGCTGATGATTGCGAGTACAGTGCTCATTTCATTTCTATTGTTTCCAAGTCATTTTTACTGAAAAAATACACCACAGTCTTGAAGAAATCATATGATAGGTGTCAGCTCGAAAAGCGAAGAGAAGGAATTGGACCAAAACACCGACCAGCGAGGTAGACAACATGCTTATGCGACCCGCCCCCCGTGTGGGCTATGAGCCTTTGTAATCGGTCATCAACACTTGTTGGGATTTTGTACTTTTGTCAAACAGGACAGGCATTTAACGTTAAAACATCCAATAAGCATCCAATGTAGGCATAAGCCTGTTTCAGTTTTCCTGCCTCAGCTGCCAAGTAACCTTTATAACGTTAGCTAGTTATAAACTAGGCTAGCCTGTTATTTCCTTGGCTTAGGCTAAAACTGATAAACTTGCCTAAAGGTCTTCTTGATGCAAATCTTCATTTACTAAATTTAGCTTGTGTACTCCCTCTATCTTAACCACAACTTCATGGCTAACGTTAGTGTAGTTACAAATGCTCCAGATATCTTACAGTATTTCTTCCTTTTTAAACTCTTGCACTTTTGGTTTGTTAAACACGTTGTCATTGCTAACGTTAATTTTCTGTAGTCTAGCTGGCTTCGTAGATGTTTCATAATGTTAAATAAATTAACTCAGCCTACTTACTTACTCGATGCAATGTTAGACACAGTGGCTGATGCTGAAACGATGACAGGATCCATGTAAAAACTCCGTTATTAAGCCGTAGCTACTCTCCTCCCTTCATAATCAGCCGAACCGCCGGCTACAGATAGTAGTCCCCTTGCATTTTAACGTCACATTCTGTGTGTTCGCCCTTGTCCACTGCTGTATTCCATATCGTTAGTTGGCAAGAAAATGTTGATATGGTTGCTTTGGTTTTACTTTGAATGTATGCATTAAGGTACCGTAGCCTACACAACACAAACTTTGCGGCTCTTTTTGACAGCGCCAGAGCCATAGAGCGCCATTGTGCTACTACTGTAGAATTTTCAGCCGGAAGCCCCTTTACCCAGTGAGGCCAAATAGAACGCATTTGTGAAATAGGCCTATTACTACTCTAGAATACATCATGCTATAAAGTGTCTAACATGTTTGTACAGTCAATGCTTTCCAATAACAGTCATGCTGACACATACAGACAATACCAAAGACTGTAATACTAAAACATGTGATCACTTATTCTCCATCTGAAATTAAGCAGACATAAACAATAATTATAAAGGTACACCAGACAACTGTTTATTTTCAGGTTCATTTGATGATGAAATGACTAATTGAGTTTGGTGTTTGGGGCCTGAAATAGTCAGACACAGATTAACCATTACCTGTCATTCATCCCATTAATTAGTATCCCTACTGTAAACAATTTATTCAGGAAGTTGGGAGACATCACACAATTAACTCAGTACAGTAGATGTAACCGATTAATAATTTTGTTTGAAGTAAGTAACATGTCATGAATCCCATGGAACTGATGAGACTTAAAGAAGACATTATGGTGGAAATAACACAGCACTGTCATACCGTAAGACATGCATAGGATCATCTGAAGGCAAACTTATGCAGCGAGACAGAGAGGGACTCCTGAAATTCAGCATAGCCCTGCCCTGCTGGGAACTCTTTGATAACTTTGCCATACAGATCTATCTGACTTACTCCTTTTTTGAACTGCCAGCAGCCCGTCTTGAGATAATAAGAGAGAGTAAAAGACCCAGATAGACAGACAGAGAACGACAGACAGACAGAGGGAGAGAGGGAGAAAGAGAGAGAGAGAGAGAGAGAGAGAGAGAGAGAGAGAGAGAGGGAAAATAAGTGCCAGAATCTGAAGCAAAGGAGGATAAAGAAAACTCTATGAGGACATCAAACGAAGGGCAAGCTTTTGCACTCAGACTTCTGGCCGTGATGTTTTTGGAAGAGGAAAAAAACTCTCCTCCTCGTGTCAGACAGGGAGACAGAACAGACTGTCAGTCTGTCTGGTGGCCAACACCCTTAAACAACTACCTCACCTCATCACCTGACACTGA
>JAODXP020000021.1:36262060-36287060 GCA_027497455.2 Sardinella longiceps | reverse complement strand
AACCGGGGATGGCACTGTCAACAGGCCATTAAAGGATGTAGAGGACAGATGATTAACAGAGATAATCGTACCACAGCAAGAATAAAATGATGATGTGTAAGCTACATAAATTCAATTCAATTCAATTCAATTCAATTCAATTCAATTCACTCACTCAATTCACTACACTCACTGTAATTACTGCTTTTTCCTGGATTTTGTAAAGTTCAAATCAAGAAGAAATCCAGTTGCTGTGCCCAGGCATTCTCAACTGAGAGTATAGCAAGTCCAGAGGGACAACACTGTCCCACTGAGCTCTTCAAACACACACACACACACACACACACACACACACACACACACACACACACACACACTGGAGCGTGAGTAATTAATTCCCCCCAGGGGATTTTCAAATGATGACGAGGAGCACTCTGTCTCTACAGGAGTTAAAAGTGGACCTCAACAGAGATGAAAGAAGCCTTATTTCCTCCATCTCCTTGCAGGTATGGGTAGGACTGTGGAATGTTTAGGGGACGAAAAGGTCTAAGAGTCCATTAATCCTCATCTAAATCTACTTACATGAACAACATTTGTTTTTGTTGTTTGTTTTGAGAGTGGACACCTTACTGTACCTTTATGTGTAACTGACGCCAACTAGCTCGGCAAGCTGGCAGCAGTACATGTAAATCCTCACAACTCAATTCCTTGATGGCCGTTTCTAACTGCTGACTTAGAAGCCTTTTAGCTCAGTGGTTAGAGTGTTCGACTTCCAAGCCGGGGGTTGGTTGCAGCTGGCGGGGTGACGGGTTCGAGACCTGTGTGCGGTACGGACCGCCACCAGCTATGTATGCATTGTAGTTTAAAGTTACATTCTCATTCTTTTCTTACTAATTGTTTGCACATTTTGAAAAGCAAAAAAATACACTTTCCACTGGAGACAGCATTCCTGTCTCTGTGTTCAAATAGAAATCTATACTCTCAGGGGTGCAGATAAATTGTAATGTGATTTTCTCTCCCATACGTGTATGAATGGGGGAACGTACATTGTATATGCGGAGGAATGTAATGTGCACCGCTGATAAAAGTGGCCCCTCTTGGCCCGGAGAGTTGTGAGTAGCTTATGCTGCGAGTGCGGAGATAAGACCCGCGTCTGTTGTTTCCCATAAGGCACCTCTGTGTTGATCCCACTTTGGCCCTCTTGTTTGCGTTGCACTGCACAGCCTCATCCGCCTCTTATCACTGTCTTCATTAAGTGTGTCTTGTTTAACACGCTTTGGTTGGGGATCGGCAGAGGTGCGTCGAGGACACTTCTGCCTAACACTCATATCGCTGGCCTGCCGAAAGAACTGCTGCAACTACTGCTGCTGCTGCTGCTACAGACAGGCATTGAAATCAGGCTTCTGCTGCTCGGCCAAGATAACAAGTGTGTGTGGGTTTCTCTTTTTTAGATGTGTACCTGAGTGAGTGAGTGTGTATGTGTGTGTTTGTGTCTTCACTACCTGCGTGTAATTTCCAGTGTCTTGCTCCGAGCTCTAGATTAGAACACGGCGTTTGTCCCGTAGGGAGATCTCTGCCACCCCCTGCATCATTTTCTGCCCTCCCCCCCCCCCCCCCCCCCCCCCCCGTTTATGGTTTTTAAGAGTTGACTTCATCCTGCCTCACTCGCCTCCGCTAGGCTACATATCGAAAGAGACAGTTTCACCGCGGCAACTGTCTCCCACGGTAATTCTCTCGTCTTTTTCCTCTCTCTCTCTCTCTCTCTCTCTCTCTCTCTCTCTCTCTCTCTCAGTCTGTTCACGTGCCCCCAGCCAGAGTGGCCCAGATGAATTATTCAAACTCAAGCGCAGAGGGGTTACGAGGTCAGACGAGTCATTTAATGCAAGCATATCTCTCAACTGCTCTCTATATCTTATGGCAATTACACCCCGTGTGAATATATAGCTTTTGTCAGGCTTCCTTGGGAGCAGAGGAGGTTTTTTAGAACAGTGGGGGGGTATAAGCCAAAGGCTTTCAGAGGCACTTTGAGACTATATGCCTTGGTAATGGT
The DNA here is from genome assembly GCA_027497455.2 of Sardinella longiceps. Classification (NCBI taxonomy): domain Eukaryota; kingdom Metazoa; phylum Chordata; class Actinopteri; order Clupeiformes; family Clupeidae; genus Sardinella; species Sardinella longiceps. The sequence continues at coordinate 36,285,031 of JAODXP020000021.1, read as the reverse complement.
GCAATCTCTGTAAATATGGCAGAACCTCACACAGTCACGGACAGCTGAAGGAATTCTAATACACCAGTCATGAATCAACTGTTCATAAATGGATAGAAGTTGTGCTGTATTCTACTGAGAGGGTGCTGTAATGGTGACGAATTTATTGTAAGTTTTCTGCCTGTTCCTTGCTTCTGAAATGGAAAGTATATAATGTTAGTCCAAGCATGCTTTGAACACTCACTTTAAATTCCAAAAGCCTCTCCGTTCTTAAAGACCAACATTTCTTCAAAGCGTCTCTCTCTCTCTCTCTCTCTCTCTCTCTCTCTCTCTCTCTCTCTCTCTCTCTCTCTCTCTCTCTCTTCTTTTTTTCAGATTAGGTGATGCGAGTGATTACACAAACTTTGTTGCCAAAGCTTTATCCTGTCAAATCCCTCAGATTATGAACTGTTTCAGTTTTCAATACACCACTAATCCGCGGTGGATGAATAAACATTTCATTAGCAGTCGTTCAACAGTGTTCCAAGGAGCTAATAGAATCTGTCACAATACCGGGCCCTTTGTGCTGCTGCCTAGGCCGTGTTTGTAGTTGCTGCTGCTATGCTTTTGTCTGGAGAGATATAAATAATCTGACAAGGACTCAGCACTCACATTCTGTATGTCTCACTTCTCCACAGGTGTGGCTCCGCTCGGCTTGGTGTAGCGGACATCCAGACCCACTTAAACATTCAGTTCCACATCTCAGTCTCACATATCTTCTTTTGCAGTTATTTATGAATAAATGTGAATAACTCTTTATTTCAGTGATTTATTTAAGATAATACCTTTTTGGTTCTAAAATGATTGGCAGAATCTTGAGGAATTAATCCAAGATAACTTAGTTGGCTAGTTATCGTAGACATATAATATATAAATATATATTGACTTAGTAATGAATCGACTGAGAGAACTCTCTGAAGGGGGTGAAGAGAGAGATTCGTGCGCTGGCTGCTGTTGTTGTTTCTAAGTCACCGTGACCGAGGCCTTTCTAACTCCCTGGGAAACAGCCTCACTGGAACCCTGAGGGGCTTTGGAACCCCACGGCTGACCTTTGACCTGCCCGTAATGAAAAGGGGGTGACTGCTGACCTTCCCCTCAGCAGGAGGCATCCGGGCCCTCAGACTAATCAGGACCCACAGTCAATGATGCGAGAACTGGACAGAGGACATGTGCAGAGGGCATAGGGAGAGAGACAGAGAACCCTAACTGAGCCCCTCCACCCCTCTCTTTCTTGCTGTTTTTTTTTTTCAATCTCTCAATCCATCTCTTTCATTTCCACTTTTTCTTTCTTGTTCTGCCCGTGGTGTGTCTCTTTCTCTGTGCTTTTCTCGCCTTTTTTCTGCCCTCTCTCTTTCTCTTTCTTTCTCTGTCTCCCTCACTGAACTTGTTGCATGCATGCAAAGGAATGCTACCCAGGAATGCTACCCACTGCTGCCAGTGATGAAAGAACCAAACAGAGGACATGTCAATGAACTCCAGTCTCTCTCTCTCTCTTTCTCGTCTAGAAATCTAGATGCCCCCTACTGGCAGCAAATTTACTGACAGGGACGTCCAGCGAATCACGATTCGGCTTGCGGCTGGATCCCCCAAAACTGGTTGAGCCAATAATCGTGAAGTGCAGAGGGGGAGGGCAGGCTTATAGTTTTAGAAAGAAATAACATGGTCATCATTCATGCGAAGAACACAATGGTTCTGTAGGGACTGTAGCCTAAAGTTACAATTTAGCGGCTAGACCGATGTTTAGCAACACTGTACAGTAACTTGTGGTCGAGATGACTTTTAACTCATTTAAACTGCGTGGGAAAGTATGGAACATGGTGATTTTTACAAAAAAACTAATTTAAGACTGTGTGGCGGAAAAAAATGTTGTAGTTCGGTAAACAAACCTGTTTTAGCTATCACAACGTGTAAATTGTTTTCCAATTGTTAATTGTTTTCCAATTGTTTCCATTGTTTGCATATACGTGGCAACATAGTATAAATGGAATAATGAACTGCACAGCATGCGTATATCAGAGAATGATGCACTTACTAAACTGCAAAGACTTCTCCCATTCGTGTCATAGACTAACTACATCGCATGTGCATTATTTACAGATATGCATGCTGTTTCCATCATTATCCATTACTTAATACGTTTAGCTTACAGGGACTCTTCGTCTTCATTTTTTTTTTTTTAACTATCTAATCACGTCTTTAAGTTTGGTGTTGTTTTTTGACATTTTCCTTACCCATAGTGTCATTGTAGTGTTTCCAGAATGAGATTCCTCGCCATATGCTGGGGCTACATGGTTATGGGACAATAAAAAAGAACAGAAAGAAAGAACAAAAGAAAGAAAGAAAGAGCACAGACTCCCACAGGCACCTGCCACTGATGGTTGTGAGTTATGAGAGATATTCTTAGTATAAGAAATACTGTTTTCAGCCTAGGACAAAAGTCAGACGTAACATCGTTAGTCTGATTGGAGAATAATTGCATTCACATTGCTATGTTAATAACAGACCGTTTGGCTACCTAGATTCCTTTGTCATAGTGCAATTCCTCCCCCAGCCACAGGATCTCCTTCCTGGGCACAGGTAAAGGTGTGAATTACGCAACTGTATGATAAAGGAATAAGTGTCTGACCTATAGAAGACCCATTGGGCACCAGGGCTCATACTGAGCTCAGGGTGATTGACTGTTCTTTTCATATGAATTAGAGGCGCCAGATCTGCCGTTGTGTAACTATATGTAATGTGAACGCCCCTTTCTACCTTTTTCTAATTTCTGTATAAATGTATCTCACTCTTCATTGTCAAGTCAGAAGTACGGTGGAACTCTTTGGAGCGAAACTGGATTTCTCCCTTGACAGCGCTGACTCTGTAAAAGAATAAAAGCCTGCATCTTGAACTCTACTCGGCCTGACCTGACCTCGTAAACTCAACACTATTAGATGGAGGTTCCAACCTTGAGAATTATTTCTCGGACATAACTGGAGGAAGACAGCCTCAAAACTCATCTTGTGACAAAACGCTCCAGGTAAGCTAAGCTTTGTTTAGCGTTCATCTTTGATACCAGCTGGCAGACTGGGGGACAGTCTCCGTGACAAACCACTTGACGAAAGTGTTATATGTTTTGTGTTGTTTTGTTTAAGCATTTTGATATTTCAAAACGTAATTGTAATATAGGAGAGATTAATTACTCGATTGATCTGTTTCCTCGTGTTGGAATATTGCTTGCTTGTTGTTAGTTGTAGGCTCATTAGAAGCCTATAGGCGTTAGAGGCGTAAAATATTGATTATTCTTTGTTTTATAACTCTGTAAATGGCCACAGCTAGTGCTTTTGACGAAAAGCTTAGATCGGTTCTGTGAACAATAGAGTAGACCTTCAGGGTCTTGGCTTATAATTAACAGTTTTGAAAAGTAATTTGATATATTTCAAGACGTAAATGTAATATAGGACAGGCTAATTGTTCGGTTAATCTGATTCCTCGTCTTAAAATATTGTTTACTTGAGGGAAAAGTGTTAATACTTGCTGAACCGCTGGAATTAAGGCTACTAGTTTTCTGGTATCGCAACGGGGAAGGAGAATAACGCGTCACTGTTCTCGCTTCAAGCAACGTTGCGTATTCATTGAATATTGATTTTTGGTTGCGATACCGTCACGGCTGTTAGCTTGGAGCTCGGCGCCCCTTACAACCCTGACAGCCGGCATCAAAGGTGAACTTGGAGTGTTGTTTTTTTGCTTTGTCACAAGTGAGTGTTGGCTAAATCCAGTACTAGCTAGCATTAGCTGTTTTGTGCTACATTTAACACTTTAAACATATATCTGTTGAGCTGTAAAGTCTGGTCAGCGATGGAAGTTCAAAGTGCACGTGTTTCTAAGGCTCCTTTAAGTGTGCAGATTGCTATGGCTATGATTAATGAGAAAGATCTTGCTAAAACTGAGATTGATATGATTAAGGACGGGTTCCAGTCAGTCTGGGGTGTTAGGAAGGCTAGTGAGTGGGTGTTGCAAGTTAAATCAGAGAAAAAGAAAAGACATTATGCGAGATATCTGATGTTTACTTGGATTAAGCGGTCTCGGGGAATTTTGACGGAGACAGATGGTCAACCTGCTAAATTGTTTAAATTACAAGAGAAAATTAAGGACACCTCAAACAAACTGACTAAAGTTGCTGAAACTCTGACTGGTACTGTTCCGGCTGTTGAATTGAAAGACCCTAAGGGGATAGTGGACTCCGCATTTTTGAATTGGGGACAGAGAGCAGAGACACATATTATTCAGTTTTCCGACAATCCTCTAAAACAAGATGTTCCAACATCTAGTTTTCACACCTCTGAGCAAGACCATGAACATTGCAATGACCCTGATGCCACCTCTGAGATACTAACACTTCTGAGATCGCTCATTAGGTCCAACATGTCTAACTAGATAAGTTGTTGTAGTAGGGTAGCATAATAGAAATGATCTTACAAGACAAGTTGCAGATCAAAAGGGGGAGAGGAGACCTACTGATAAAGATTAGTGTGAGAAAGTATTAGTCTTTAGGAAAATTTCCCCTTGCTTTATAAATATTATATATTCTAATGGTGTCAACAAAGCGGAGCTGACCAAAATCTGTCTCTGCCAAATGATCCAGTGATGACTGCGTAAAGTTTTTGTTGTTGTTGGTACTCAAGGGCCACTGGAATCTGCACACGAAGGACCTTATGAAATAATTATGTAACTGAAACCTCATGCTCTTTATTCTTAGGCAAAGGGAAACACCGCCGGGCTCACCTGTCACAGATAAAACCTTTTTCTTGAACTAACGATTGTGAGAGATTCAGTTTGTTTCAGGATTTGAATTCACAGGGACCCGTGGTGACAGCTGAACCTGAGGGGAAACGGTGTGAAAGACAACCAACTGTGCACGGCGACCAACTAACTGACTGACTGACTTTGTGTGAGTGGCGAAACCATCTTGCGTGTTGAAAGGCGTGCCAAGGCTTAAAACATCAAAAGGGGGAGGCAGGTGGAGAGGCATCATACCCAAGCATCCTACCTCATCGAACCCAAGCATTCTACCTCATCGCTCTCAAAACATCTCACTTCATTCCAGGTGAACTGACACATGCTTGGAGTTTCAAAACATCAAGTGACACCGTCAGAGACCATTGGACATCTTACATCATCCTCCTGAGTGTGGCTGCACTCCGGACCTATGACCAACCTGATTCTTGTGGATTATCGTAGATAGTGAGCCTATCACAGGGCATAATAACTTCCCGGACTGATTGAGCTCAGGGGCTAAGCCCTCTAATAGAAGGTGGACCACCAGAAGAGGACGCAAGAAGTAAAACAGCAGAAGAGGAACACGGGTGGGAAGGATCGCCTTCTGATTCAAAAAGCCTAGCGCTGCCCGAAGCACACTCTGCACACACTAAAAAGAATTCTACAATGTTGCGACAATGAAGAGGAACAAAGGGGGAGAAGGACTATTTTCAAGGACTTCAAAGAAAATGCATTTAAATTAAATGTTGTTGCTTTGTGTTATTTGTTGTTGTTACATGTTTCATGTCGACTCCAGCCTTCCAGACAGTTCATGGTTCTTCATATTCACCCTCATGGTATTGGGACAAGGGCCCTGTCCGCGGTATCATGATATAGGGGCATGGAGAATGTTTGAACTTATGGGGGATTGGACTCTGTATTTTTCTCTTCTCTAGGTTCATGATCTCAGTATTTGCTTTCACCTACTGATGTTGGTTATAACCCAAGTTATACTATGTTTACATGGCCTACTGGTCATGGAAAAATACATCTGACAGATGACCATTGTATGAAAAGTAGTTGTACAATTTAAGTTGTATTTGGTTCAGGACTTTAAAGTCCTGAAAAGAGGGAATTGATGGTTGTGAGTTATGAGAGATATTCTTAGTATAAGAAATACTGTTTTCAGCCTAGGACAAAAGTCAGACGTAACATCGTTAGTCTGATTGGAGAATAATTGCATTCACATTGCTATGTTAATAACAGACCGTTTGGCTACCTAGATTCCTTTGTCATAGTGCAATTCCTCCCCCAGCCACAGGATCTCCTTCCTGGGCACAGGTAAAGGTGTGAATTACGCAACTGTATGATAAAGGAATAAGTGTCTGACCTATAGAAGACCCATTGGGCACCAGGGCTCATACTGAGCTCAGGGTGATTGACTGTTCTTTTCATATGAATTAGAGGCGCCAGATCTGCCGTTGTGTAACTATATGTAATGTGAACGCCCCTTTCTACCTTTTTCTAATTTCTGTATAAATGTATCTCACTCTTCATTGTCAAGTCAGAAGTACGGTGGAACTCTTTGGAGCGAAACTGGATTTCTCCCTTGACAGCGCTGACTCTGTAAAAGAATAAAAGCCTGCATCTTGAACTCTACTCGGCCTGACCTGACCTCGTAAACTCAACACTATTACCACCCAAGGAGACAAAGAAGAAAACAGAGAATTGAGGAGTCTGTAAATGAAACCTTATTTCTCTGTGGAACGGTATGAGTTTCTTCATTATTCCCGCTGATGAGAAACTTGAGAATGACTCTGTTGTTCTTGCTCTCCGCTGAGGATACACTATCCCGTGTGTGTGTGTGTGTGTGTGTGTGTGTGTGTGTCACAAAGGCCTTGAAAACTTGTCACACAGTAGAAATTGTGGGAACATTGTTCTCAAACACCCTTTCATCAGTTAGATGTGCCTCTTGTCTGTATCATGAGGGTGTCATTAACTTCTTAACAAGGATAACTTAATGAAATAAAGTGCTCATTTAACCAATGTGACATGACACTCGTAAAATGGTGTGGCAGGGGAAATCAGGGGAGGAAATGGAACATCACCATAAACCTGAGCTGTTGGCAGGCACTGACTGCTAGGGTAAAAACACTGCATATGATCACATTAAAGAGAAAATATGCAACTATTTTAGCTTTAATTTAGCAGGTTAAGAGTCATTGTGATGGTACAACACTTTCTGGGTCGATGGATTTTTTCGGCTAACAGTAGCTCCTGTGGTTGAAGATAGGGAATATCCAGAGATTGGTGCAGCAGGTCAGTGGCAGTCTTGTAAAAATGCAAGCACAAACTGAGAAAACGAGGGAGCAAAACGGCTGGTCCTTGGGTCTGTTTTCCAAATGCATAGATGTTGTTAACTTGGTTGGTAATGGACAATTGCATTACAACCAACAAAGTTGTTAAGCGGTCAGCAGTGCTTTTCACAAGCTTTTGGGGAAAGGATGCCTGCATAAACGAGCTCTGTGGCGAAAAATGTGAGCATAAACCTCACACAACCCAAAAGTAACAACTGAATAGTTCCTCTTTAAACTACACAAAATGACTCAAACCTCAAGCATTTCTGATATATCCTCCAAAGGTGAGCAAGTGTCAAATAAAAATCAAACAAACAGACAGACAAAAAAAGGGTATTTGAAACCAAAACACATACTGTGAGAAAAGGAAAGGAAAAAAGAACCGAGTATAATAAAATGACATTAAAGATGAAAGATTGCTTTGTGGAACAAACGCTGTATTTACCGGGTCAAGCTTCCCAGTGGTCCTAACAGACAGCCAGTCAGTTTATTACTGTCAGCGAGCTGACAAGCCACAGAAGACGGCTCCCGCCTGCTCTGATATAACCTCCATAGAATAAATTAGGCATCAGAAGAAAAAAAAAATCTCCATGAAAATGAATGTAGTCCATCACAGAGCCAGTCAGGGCCGTCGCAACAAGGCAGGCAAACCAGGCAATTGCCTGGGGCCCCAGGCTGAAAGGGGCCCCCAAGATTGACTGTTTAATCATTTTAGTAGTTATGTTGGTGGTGTTTTTCAACAAAAAATGACTTTAAACTGGAGTCAGACAACTGTGCAATACAGATAATTATATTGATGATGTTTGAAAATTATAACAAAGTATTAACGGGGAGTGAAGGGCCCCCATTTCCTGTTTGCTTGGGGCCCCCTAAGTACCTTGAAACGGCCCTGGAGCCAGTGACGGGGTCGGAGCCCAGGTTGGAGCTCCCGGCTCTGCTCATATTCAATGGGAATGAGGGAATGAACCATGGGAAAGACTAGACCTGACACACACTCAAAAGAGATTACACACACACATGCAAATTTACGATGTTTGATATATTTCTATTTTGTTAATTTCATTTAGATTTTATTCTATTTCATGTCATTGCATGTCTATGTGAATACAAGCGAGTGTTTATGTGTGTGTGTGTGTGTGTGTGTGTGTGTGAGAGAGAGAGAGAGAGAGAGAGAGAGAGAGAGAGAGAGAGAGAGAGAGAGAGTGTGTTGGTAGGCAAAGGGTGTGATCGGGAGTATGTGGAGTTTACATGCGGTACCGTGTGACTATTTGTGCATACAAATGTGATATTCTGTGTGTGTGTGTGTGTGTGTGTGTTTGTGTGTGTGTGTGTGTGTGTGTGTGTGTGTGTGTGTGTGTGTGTGACAGGTTGGTCCTGTCTCTACTGGGGTGTTTCAGTGATGGATGTAAATGCTGAGCGCTGTGCTGGTTTATTATTCATGGTCGCCGTTGAGGGAGATTGTCTCTCAGACATCCATCTACTGTGTGTGTGTGTGTGTGTGTGTCAGAGAGTGATAGAGAGAGAAAGAGAGGTTCTTAGTCTGATATGCCACAGGAGCTGTCATCCCATGGTCATCCTAAACAAACGGACACATGCTTTTCCTGCAGCCGCTCAGAGATACTGTCATGGCTTCGGCTTTCATGCCATCACAGTGACGCTGAAGGCTTATACACATGACAGACAGACAGTATGAAGGAAGCAGACAGCAGAGAAGAACACATATATGAGGGAAAAAAGTAGGAAAAAAAAATACCACCGCTCCCATGTTGAGACATGCAACATAACAATAGATGACATAGTGGTTAAAGGAAAAATCCGGCTTGAATCAACACGTAGTCCTACTGTTCCATAGTGCCAAGCGCTATTGATAGCCACCTCAATCACTGAATTTCATGCAAGGCAGACTGAGATAGCGAAACGGCAGCTAATGGTAACAGAATGGGGCATTTCAAAACAAATGCAAATCGATTTGGTTTCGTTTTTGACATGCCTCATTCAGTTAGTGTTACCTGCCGTTTCGCAAACTCAGTCTACGATGCACAAAATTCGATCATTGAGGTGGCTTTCAGTAGTGCTTAGCAGTATAAAACAGCATGGCTACGTGTTGATTCCCTCCGGATTATACCTTTAAGGAATCTGGCTAGCATGATAGTAGCCTAGAAATTGTGGGTTTGAATCCTGGCTGTCACCATTGTGCCCTTGATTAAGGCACTTAACCCTTAGTTGTTCTAGATTAACACGCCCTGATGTAATTGATAGTTGGAAAATGTAAATCGTTTTGGATAAAAGTGTCTGTGTAAATGTACAATATAGAAATGACCCTATTGCCATGTTATACATTTGCATTGTGTAGGCCTACAGTATATGATGAGAGAATGACTCAGCATTCATCTGACTCAGACTCACTGTCATCTGAAAATGTGGAAACTTTAGCAGCTTAAATGCAATGCTTTCTTTACTTTTGTTTTCTCTCATCTCATTTTCAATGTCTGCTTTATCTAACATGGCAGTAATGCAGTTTAAGCTGATGTGTTAATTAGCCATGAGGGGTGATGAGATGGTGAGGGAGGGTGGTGATGGTAGCTGCCAGACTCCCAATTTCCACCCCCCCCCCCCCCCCCTTCAACCCCCCCAAACCACAAGCTAAAGGAGCTAGCGTACTATAGCAGAGATGAGGCGCTAATCACCAACACCGCCCATCACCGTGAACATTACAAATATGCCCCAAATTCAATCAGCGCTGCGCCCCAATTTAGCATCTGCTGCCGTACCACTGTGAATGAGTTTCTGACTGGGATTTAATTGGGTTTGAAGACGCAGCATCTCCCATACTGAGTGCGCTTCATCACATCACATAGGCATACATTCTGTTTCTCTCTCTCTCTCTCTCTCTCACACACACACACACTCACTCACTCTCTCTCTCTCTGTCTCTCTCTCTCACACACACACACACACACTCACTCTCTCTCTCTCTCTCTCTCTACACACACACACACACACACACACACACACACACACACACACACACACACACACACACACACACACACACACACACACTGCGTGTGCTCACTGCTGGGCTCTGCCATGGATTTACCTTTTTTTTTTTCCTGAATCCCGACCGACTGCCATAGTTTGTGTCAGAGCCGCAGTAGGGGGTTATAGCAGAGCAAAGCATTGGAGTAAATTGCCGCCCTGCGTCTTTAAAACATTCCTCTGCTCAGAGGGAGAGAGAGCTCATCTCAGCCAATCTCAGCAATGTTTTCAAACATACAATATAAGGCAAACTGGGGCTTTATGGACTCACTAAAAACTAAAGAAAGGCATGTAAAATAAAGCATTGTAAATACCAAAAGACTATCGCCAAACTAAATTATCACAGGTGATGTTTAGTCTGAAGACCCGCCTATACATTTTCTCGTAGCGGAAGTGTAGTTTATGATTGTCCAGAGCTGTTTATTGGGCACTATGAATGTCTATCATAACGTCTGTATGTAGCTCAGAGCCACTAGGCTACCAAAAGACATTAATAAACCCTTTTGGAACTAATTATAATGGATATTTATTTTAATTGGTGAGAACAATCAAAATGCAAAGCATAGCACTGAAAGTATATTCCCCAATGCATCAAAAGACAACAAGTTGTTCCATCTAGAGTTGCCATAAGTGTGAGCTTAAGTTCAAAGTCCAATAAAGACCTACATGCAGAGTTCTTTTCAATGTTCTCAAACTGTTAGCTGTACCTCATAACCGTCAGTAATTATACACAGCTGATAATTACCCTTACTTTAGATCTGATTTGCATGACAGAGCCATAAGCACTTCCCTGATGTGGACATTTCAGGGCAAATATAGCATCTCGTATTGATTTGGAAAAAAGTTCACCAGCCAAACAAGTGAACTAATGAGCTAATGAACCTTGCCTCCGTCTCGCCAGGACTGTAGGCTTACCCTCTGCAGGTGTGCCTCGTCTAAAAGCAGCAAGTATTTCTGTAGCCATGAGTTTGCTATTGTTTAGGCTACCGTATTTTCTTTTCCAAAACCAAGAGAATGCATTATAAAATTCTGGTGATTAAGTGACAAATAAGTCCCCCACCTCAACCCCCCCCCCCCTCTCTCTCTCTCTCTCTCTCTCTCTCACACACACACACACACACACACACACACACACACACACACACACACACACACACACACACACACAGAGACAAGAGACAAGGCATTTGTCTTCCAGAGTGACTGATTGTGATATTGATTTAAATTCAGGTGAGCAAGCAGAACTTGCACGGAGCTGTTTAGCGCCTGTTTAAGTGATGAACTCTTATTCTAATTAACAGAACACACTGATGAAATTTGGCAGTTGCTATAGCGAGAAGCTGGGAGCCAAACAGCATTCATCAGAGAGGAGAAACAGACAGACAGACAGACAGCAGTCTGAGTGCTCACGCTGATGTTTAAAAGTGAAAGAGAAGTTGAAGAAGCACTTAGTCAGAACCCAGATATTGTTTTTGTCTGCAGCTGTTTTTCAGAGAGTTTTACAAGGAGGAGAGCTTCTTCAACCCTCATTTAACTGTCAGATCCATATCTGATTGGATCTGGATCAATTCCATAGTCTCAGTTACCATGCTCTCACAGATAGGATACCCTTACGCCGAGCTGCACAGGGTGGGGAGTATCCATGTGTGGAATAATATATTTTAATGTTCTTAAAAGTATTCCAAGCAAGGATCTGCACCTTTCAAAGTGGCTGTTCTTGTGTGGTGGTGCGTGGGCTTCCAAATGGAACAAGGAAAAAGCAGATCGAAGCTCACACTCACACACATGTAAAAAAAGATTCCCATATATGTTTGAGCTTTTTTTTTTTTTTTTTAAACGCTTTTTTTGACATTGAGTGCGAGCTTCAATCTAGCTTCAATCTCCTTTTATTGTTCTTACACACATTGTAATTCCTTACTGGGAAGGTCAGTGAATAAGTGAAATCGACTACAGAAGGAAGGTGTATCACCTTGAACAAAATCTATAGCCATGACTGGACTAGATTGTGGTTGAGTCAGGGCCTTGTGGTTAAGTCAGGGCCTTGTGTGATAAAGTATTGATGCTACTGCTACACTGTGCCAGAGAGGACCAGAGTCTCTATGGACCTTCATGAACAAGGAAAACATAACAATAAAAGATGGAACAACAATGTGTAAGATGACATCAAAACAATTTATGATAGTTTACATTTTTACGAGTCTGAAAATCTCAAAAGCTAAAAATTTCAACTAATGACTAGAAATGAGTGGCTGAGAGAAAGTATGAAAAAAACATAAATGAAGAATTTAAATGTATCTCATTCTCTGTGCTCTTTATATATATATATATATATATATATATATATATTTTTGTTTGTTTGCTGACTGCTCTCTCTCTTTTTAGAGATGTAAGTTAAATGCTTGCGGATGTAATTTACATCTGCCTACAAGTGCTCATGAATGCTTTCCCCATTCAGCGAGACGGATAAAAGAGCCATTATGCAACATGACAAAATATGATGATGAGTGCTTGCTGATTAAACTCTTAAGAGATTTCCTCCATTGCCGGGTTCCATCTCAGTTTGCCGACACACTGATACCCGCGGTTCTCCGTGCGGCTGTGTGTGTTTTCATCCCACTATCATCGGAGGGATAATCGGCTAGCCACAGTGGATAATTGCACTGTCCCTCTTTAAAGTGGTGGGGAGCCTGCCGAGTAAATCTAACCCACCCACACACACTCTCTCTGATGCTCTCTCTCTCTCTCTCTCTCTCTCTCTCTCTCTCTCTCTCACACTCTACACACACACACACACACACACACACACACACACACAAAAGCAGAGGCACTTCTGTGCTTCCTCTCTCTGAGCCCTGGAGGAGGGCTATGAGAGGAGAGGGAAAATAGCCCATCTCTCTCTCTCTCTTTCACCCCAACTTAACGCATTAACTCTGACTTCCTGTGTGTGTGTGTGTGAGAGAGAGAGAGAGGGAGTTTGTGTGTGTGTGTGTGAGAGAGAGTTTGTGTGTGTGAGAGAAAGAGTATGTATGTCTGTGTCTGTGTGTGTATGTGTGTGTGTGTGTGTGTGAGAGAGAGAGAGAAGAGATTGTGTATGTGTGTGTGTCGGCTAGTTATTGCCGAATGATAACTCTATAAAGGGTCCCCACTCCTTCCTTGGCAATTGGCGACTTGCTAGTAGCCACGCATAGAAGTACAGTACAGCATGCAGATGAGGTACTGAGACCTCTCTATTTTCAATGGCTTTCGCCTCCACTTTACTGTCATGACTTGAGGGCCAGCAGCAGCACACAGCAACACACAGCTCCTGCAGCCTGAGCCCACATGGTGTTTCATGCCCATATAGAAGCACATGGTTCACTGACTGGCAGCCAAAGTGCCCAACTCCCCCCACCGCCACCCTCCTCACCCTCCTCACCCCCAGCATGATGCCCCGGCTTTGGCTGACTTCTGGCACGGCTCTGGGGCAGAGCTGGCAGTGCTGACTCCAGATGGTGGCCCCAGGGCATAACAGCACTGCTACTGAAGAAGACACACTGGGGGAAAAAGAAAAAAAAAAAAAAAAAAAAAAACGGTTGGGATTTTTTTCCTCCCCTCAGCCACGGGTTTGTGAGGGTCTATAAAACAGAGCTAATTATAGTTCCCTGTTGAAATTAAATTAGATTTCGCTCTTCTGGGCACGAGGCGACTGCTCCTCCTCCTCCTGCTGCGGCTGCTGCTGCTGTGTCTCCTAGTTCTAATGCGGCTGATTGGAGTTGGCATTAATGCGGCGGCTGTGTGGTTCCTCTCACACTCTGGCCTGATTCTCAGCTCTTGAGCCAACGCAGGTGCTCTGGGACTGATGCATGGCCTCATATATAAGGGCAAAGCTGGCCTGGCGCGCCCTCACTGTGACGTAACACCTTTGGCGTTGCTGCCGCTGGTCTGGCTAGCTGCTGATCGGGCAGGACTTCTGAATTCCACAAAAATGTGGAACTTCCCCTCCTTGGTCGGGAAGCAATCAACTTTGAACAGCTCCAACGGCTCTCAGTCCTGTTCAAGCAATTCCCTTTGCGTCACATACGCCCGAGGAAAGTGTGGTGTGATTGGTTCTGCTCTGACACAGCATTTTCTAACATCGACCAGTAAGGCATTTCAGGGAGGCAGGTCAACCATGCGCTTTGAGAAAGTTTGTTATACGGGCTCTTAGTCAGACAAAAGTCTCGCAGAGCTTTGAAAATCGATGGCAATCAGGCTACTTTCTTAGGCTAGTCCAGAGCCTTTAGAGCAGGGATGGGCTAGGGCAAAGCAGGCATAAGGCCCGATTCAGATCAAGCGGTGCTGACTCGGTTTTGGGCTGTTTTCGTTTAAAATGCATGTTAACAGGTTGGGTCATGCACGCTGCACGTGTGTTCAGCGCGGCTCCTGTCCGGTTGCTGAGCAGCTCCCGCGCTGATTTTTTGAGATAGAAAGGAGTTCTACTTTTCAAAGCGCTTTCAGTGCGGTAAGCATGCCTTGCGTGGTGTCCATAAATTTAAAAAAAAAAAAAAAAAAGAAAACGCCAATGAGCAATAATTACTCGTAAAAAACGAAATGGAAAGTACAAAAAGAACCTTGTTTTGTCCATTAATACAATATATTGTGACATGTAGTGACTGAACTGTACCCACACATCACAAATTATATCTAACCTGTTGAAAGTTTCTCCCTCTGTGTGTGTGTGTGTGTGTGTGTGTGTGTGTGTGTGTGTGTGTGTGTGTGTGTGTGTGTGTGTGTGTTGTGTGTGTGTGTGTGTGGTTGGAGCAGCTGACTGTGTCAGCCTGGTGGTGGGAGTGTATAGAGAGTCCTGCGGTGAAGCTTCTCAGGGCACTAGGAGTAGGAAGCCCATAACTCCCTGCAGGGCCTGCTGTGCTGCCCGCCCCTGCCCGCTCGCCCGCCCGCCCGCCCGCACACAAGAGAGCCTGGAGGGGTATTAATAGACTTCCGTAGCAGTACAGGAGAGCCTGTGCCTGCCGGTGGGCATATAGGCCAGACATTTAGCCGGAGGAAGAGGAGGAGGAGGAGGAGAAGAGAGAGGCGCAGGAGGAAGAGGTGGAGAGGTGAAGACTAGGTGGGAAGTAATAAGAGTTGGTCCTCTGTGAACTTGTACTTGTGTTACTGCAAGGAGACAATCAGAGCTTCCAGGGATGAGAGCCCTATGATTATATTTGCCCAGGGCTTAAGGCTGACTAACAGAGATTTGCTGTAGGCCTATATTGTAAGATAGCAGCCTAGCAATGTGTGGCCGAATAGATCTGGTGTGTGGATCTATGCCTGTGCAGGACTAGAAGCGTGTCTGAGCAGTGTCTTATTTGGCTCTCATCAGGAAGAAATAAGATTACATTAGACATTTAATCATTACTCTCTCTCTCTCTCTCTCTCTCACACACACACACACACACACACACACACACACACACACACACACACACACACACACACACACACACAAACACACACAAGGGGGATAAAGTGTAAACACACAGACCTGAGTCAGTTGTTTTTGCTCTCAAATTCAGACTAACCCCTCAAAACTGTAATAACAATGTCATCATTATACTACACACATACTGTGATGTCCTGCTGTATTAGCCTGATGGGGTGGCCATGCAGGCAAACTGTCAAATGGTGCATGGGCACTTCAGTGGGAGCAATAACTATGCTTTTATGTAGTTTTTTTCCCCCAGCACAAATAGCTAACCTCTTCTCATTCTGTTCATGTAGTAGTGTATTGTATGATGACGTTACAGTGGATTCTGAATATATACGTCTACAGTATAAGCTTAGAGGTTTTGAAGGAGTAATTTAGAACTTTAGGGTCTACGACGTTTTATGAGTAGAGCCTTAGCCTTCAGAATGAATTATATGAGCTATAAACTTTGTTCCTGATTTTTCTAACCGTCGTCTTACTCTGTCGTCAGTAAAACTATGGTAATACCCCTCAAAAAATACCATCAACATGTAAGGATGAAATTTAGAAGTTGATAACCCACTCCTCATTGGGCATATGCCCGGAATTGGGCATATCAAATCTGCAGGGTAAATGCAGCCAGATGCCATCATCTTACAGATTTGAAGAGTTTTCTGTTTATCTATCCAAACTGTCACTTAACATACAGTTCTACTGAGTCGTCTCAGACTCCACCTGTAATGTGCACCTGCATGTGGCGAAGAGAAAATAAAAAATAAAGGCAGGCGATACCATCAGCTGAATAAACAGCCGTACCCATATCAGACCCAGATAAGCGTATTCAAAAACCCCTTAGCTGTCACACATACACAATACACAAGGTCATAAGGAAAACATGTGTAACAGCTTGGCCTTCAGAATGTGATGCATTTATTTATTTACCTATTTATTTATTTATCTATTTATTTATTTACTTTGATGTCGGATGAATAATTCAGATGTACCGGTACAAGTGACTATGAAAGAGGAGCTTCGAGAGCACACAATATACTTCTGTCCTAGACAAGCAGACGCCACATCCCAGTGCCGTTCAGGATGTCAGAACCATCAGCCACGCTGAGGGAGATGGTTTTAGGTTCCAGCTCGGGTGAAGGTTACCAGGTGACTGTGAAGCACCAGGCATGAGATACGGGTTCTATCTTGGTTCTATCGGAAACATATCTAGAACTTTCAGTCGTCCATCTGATCTTTGACTTCCGGATTAGATAGTATACAGTGATGAATTATTCTCTCTCTCTCTGACACACACACACACACACACACACACACACACATTGTGAGAACCACAAGTCAAATTTGCGCTGGTAACCTGTTATGATGATTATCACGCTATACCGAATGTGGTACATAATACCACCACATATATGCAATCCATCAAAAAGTGTGTGTTTGTGTGTTGTGTTTCGATGCACTGGAGATAATATAGAGACAATTTGGCTTCCAATTGCTCCAATACGGAATAGTGGGATTGACCTTTCGCCAGAGTTTGATTGACAGGCAATTCTGACCAATCTGAACGCCGATAATACTGGCTTCTTGATCATGTGTTTTAATGCCAACAAACAAAACAACTCCTTGCATCAGACTGATGAACTTGCCATTAGCTGTCGTAAACTCAACGCTAGGAATGGTTAAACGGTGCTGCAATGGCACATGTGACACATAGTCCTTACCCCAACAGACTAGGCGCAGATACACTTGACGGGACAATAAACGAAGGACCACCAGGCCAGAACACACAATTTCGATAACCTCACTCACGTCAGATGCAGCGCCCCGGGTGCAGAAGGCTGGACGTTATCACAAATTCTTCATAATTGGACAAACCACTTGTCCGTCATCTTACTTCAACCACTTACATTGAAACTTACCAGTTGTATCCCGTGAGCCAACACGTTTCTAGTTTTACATCTGTTCCAAACAAACATAAATGCCAGTATTTGCGGCATAATTGTACAATAATCGATGTAACTTGCGTAATATAGATGTCTCTTTCATATATAACTGTTAGTAGTGTTTTGTAAGTTTGCAATAGATGAGCTACGTCAAAAATCCCGCCCGGCAGTTCGTACGGTCTCCTGGTTGGTCCGTCCGTTGAATATCAGCTGGGAATTCTCCAGAGTGAACCGACCTGTAGCCCTATTGTTTCACATTGCTAAGTGGTGTCCAAATGAAATGGCAATGAAACGGCAGTTAATGATAACAGATGGAGGCAATTTTCATATACCAGCATCTGTTAGTGTTGGCTGCCGCTACACTATTTTGTCTGCCTTGCACAAAATTCAGTAGGAGTAACCTTTTCTTAAATCTCAATAAAAACCTGTATGTTTTCATTTCGCTGAGACTTAGATAGGATAAATGGCAACTCTTAGGCCAAAATAAAAGTTTGCAGTGGTTTACGTCAGCTCTAATGCAGAGCCTGCTTGCACTTACATCAGTTATTGGTTGATGAGTGACAGGTGGGGGTAATTCACACTGCACAGAACGCCTCTCCACTGCATAAAGGCGGATTAGTGTGTTAAACCACTACTACCGCAACAACTTCGACAGCCCTAGTTAAATCTGCATGCCTATTGTGTTTCATGTGGTGTTTTAGGATTCAGTTCTCAGCAAGGATCAGGATGTCCTGGACCATAGGCATGCCCAGGATGATGTCAGCTTCCTGCCCTATGCGGATGAAGGTTGCTTGGGTGAGACGATGGACAAGCTGTTTTATGTAATCGCCTCTAGTGGTGTTCTTAGTCCTCTTCCAAGACCCACACCTGAGCCCCGACTGTGTGCAACCATGTGAGAGGAGAAATTCTCCCCTGCCCAACACACAGATGGGGCGTTAGGAGCCACTTCCTGGATGTCAAAATCATACAATACTATGAGGCGCCCCCTAGGCAATATATCAGGAATAGGTCACACATCATCACTAAAAGCTTATACATACATTACTTTTCCTCGCACATACACATAAAATGCTTGCGCATCTACTATATTTTCTTACACATGCGCAGCAAAACCTTGTGCATAGTCCACGTTTCCTTGCACATCTCTGTAAAAAGCTCGCACACAAACTAACTTTATTGCGCACACACACCAAATTTCCATGCACATCTCTGCAAAAAGCTCGCACACAATCTAATTTTATCGCGCACACACACCACATTTCCTTGCACATATCTGTAAAAAGTTCGCACACCAACTAGATTTACCTCGCACACACACCACATTTCCTTGCACAAACACATCAAAAGCTCACACATCATTAGACTTTACTTCGCACATGCATCACTTTTCCCTTGCACATACATATTAAAAATCACACACATATCACGCATTTTTTTCCCAAGTGTTGTGTGTGCGAGACAAAAGTGTTGTATGTGCGAGGAGTTATAGTATGTGTGCAAGGTACAGTGTTGCGTGTGCGAGACAGAAGTGGTGTGTGTGCGAGGTAAGCTACTTGTTGATGTGCGAGGTACTTCTTGTGTGTGTGCGAGCTAATATGCAAATGAGGACTGAGCATATCCCCGCCCATGTGACCGTTCTACCGCAAGGCATTGTGGGAAATCGGGTTACGCCTCCTCGGGTCACTCAGTCAAGTGTTTACAATCTTTCATGGAGTTGAGGATCCAGAAGGCTAGTAACCAAGAAAATTCGTCGTACATGGTGCGTTGTTGTTGCAGTAATCGGTCACACGATCTACATGAGAGACCATATCAAAACTGTGTTAGTTTCTTATCTTTTCCTACTTGAAAACAAACTCAGGGAGAACGGGTGTCAGATGCTACAAAGCGATTTTGGATTGCTTGGATTGCTGCTGTGAAGACATGGATTACTTTCACCAACACTTTCTCCAGACATTTCCACACAGGTAAGATGTGATATTACAGATGACAAGTGATTAAAATCGTCCGTTTTCTCGGTTTGTTCTCAATGTTAACCATATTTTTCTGGTGCCAGCTCTTGTAAGTGTCCGTTAGCATTGCTGCTAATCGCGATTAGCAACTTTATTTGTTGTTGGATGGTTTGAGTACTTTTATTCCCAACTGTAGTGTGTTGGTAATATTTCTGATGTGTAAAGTACATCGGGAAATGTGCAAGATGATGTAAATTTCCTCTTTATTACCTCGGCACAGTATGAACTTGATGTGTGGCTAATCGTGAATGCTAATCGCGATTAGCAATGTTTGGTAGCAAAACAGTGAGTTACCCAGCAAAGACAGTTTTAAATTTTATTGATTGAGTGGAAGACCATGGCCTTTTTTGTAGTAACAACATGTATGCTAGAACTTGGGTTATAGTCCACAGGTATCAGAAGAGTTTAACCCCCTGACAATTTTCTCAGTTTGCTTCTCAATGTGGTCTATTTCTCATTCAGTCACAATTAAGTGTATAATTTCCCTCTCTGTGTTGCAGGCAAAACATCATATGTCATGCTTGAGTTTGACCCAGACTGCATGGGCCCTATCCCTTCCATCTTGGCCACTCAGCAGCTGCTGTGGATGCTAAACATTACAACTGCAGGATGAACCGACAGCCATCCCCTGAACCTACACTCATAGTCCACTGAATTCAGTCCCCCACACCCAACCCAAAGACCAAATACTACTATGCGCATTCCCTTGTACAGAAATAATTTACAAACATATTCATCTTCATGCTGCTACTCACCTACACCTTGCACTTTTGCCTCATCGCATGTCTTATTGTAACTCAGAACTGTTGCATTCCAGTAACATAACTCTAAAACATAACTGACTACTGACTCAAATGAACACAGTCTGGAATGTATGCTCACAGTGTCCTATATGTTATGTTGTTTGTTATTGATATCAATTTGTCAAGCTTGATATTTGAATATCTATTTGCACTTTATGCCCTAGTGATGTCTTAAGTACAGTTATATAATTTTAGCTTGTTATTGGACATATGGAGTTTGGGTAAACACAATTTCAGTCTCCTTGCAATGTACTGTTGCATAGTTTGATTGACAATAAATAACTATAATAATTAACTTTGACTTTACTTTGAAGAAAACGTTGAGTTTTACGAGGTCAATGTAAGCCAGCAAATTTCCATTTAAATTCTCCAAGGTGAACATGTTGTTGACCCTCCAAGGGTGTATTTCTTCATGATCAATATTTGTAAGACAATTGGGTTCAAAGAATGCATGATCATGTTGGGTATCCATGTAGAGCTGTAAATGTAGATATGATTCAATATGATGTCATTTCAAAGTTACATTTCTTCAGATCTTTCAGCAAAAGCTAACACCACTAGAAAGCATTGACCACAGATATGTGATGTGCCTATAAACAAAAAAAACTCTCACACAGTCAGTGTTAATTGTTTAATCTCTATGCAGGTGTAGAGAAGCCATTTCCTCCTATGAGGGTCCTTTAGCCTTTAGTAATGTCATTTTTGAGTACCTTTTCATGTTACACGTGTTTACAGATCAATTTAACAAAACACCTGAAGGACTTACATCTGTAGGGCTATATAGGGATGTGTCTCAAACCTTTTTTTCCTCCATTAACATGTTTTTCAGTGAAACTACTGTTAACTAAAACATTTGTCTTGCATTTTGTGTTAATTTAAAAATAAAAAATGGGTCAAAATGACCTTATCACCACACAAGGGTTAAACAGGCTTAAACTGACCCTCACACACAATGTAGGCTATAAACATGACTGAATTCTTAAACATTCAATGAGGGGAAAAGCTGTTCCTGAGTCCTGTGGTCCTGCAGTGCATAGGCTACTGCTGTTGCGCTTGCCAGCGTGGGTACCGGTAGGTGGGTAGGGTCTTTGATGATGTTGACAAGTGACTTCAGTGGACTGTGACTGAGTATAGGTTCAGGGGATGGCTGTCGCTTCATCCTGCTGTTGTAATACTTGGCATCCACAGCAGCTGCTGAGTGGCAAAGATGAAGGGATGGGGCCCATGCAGTCTGGGTCAAAATCAAGCATGACATGGTGTTTAGCCTATCAATAACAATAAAGTATAAATATGAACGGTCTATACTGGGTAACTCACTGTTTTGCTACCAAACATTGCTAATCGCGATTAGCATTCACTATTAGCCACACATCAAGTTCATACTGTGCCGAGGTAATAAAGAGGAAATTTACATCATCTTGCACATTTCCCGATGTACTTTACACATCAGAAATATTACCAACACACTACAGTTGGGAATAAAAGTACTCAAACCATCCAACAACAAATAAAGTTGCTAATCGCGATTAGCAGCAATGCTAACGGACACTTACAAGAGCTGGCACCAGAAAAATATGGTTAACATTGAGAACAAACCGAGAAAACGGACGATTTTAATCACTTGTCATCTGTAATATCACATCTTACCTGTGTGGAAATGTCTGGAGAAAGTGTTGGTGAAAGTAATCCATGTCTTCACAGCAGCAATCCAAGCAATCCAAAATCGCTTTGTAGCATCTGACACCCGTTCTCCCTGAGTTTGTTTTCAAGTAGGAAAAGATAAGAAACTAACACAGTTTTGATATGGTCTCTCATGTAGATCGTGTGACCGATTACTGCAACAACAACGCACCATGTACGACGAATTTTCTTGGTTACTAGCCTTCTGGATCCTCAACTCCATGAAAGATTGTAAACACTTGACTGAGTGACCCGAGGAGGCGTAACCCGATTTCCCACAATGCCTTGCGGTAGAACGGTCACATGGGCGGGGATATGCTCAGTCCTCATTTGCATATTAGCTCGCACACACACAAGAAGTACCTCGCACATCAACAAGTAGCTTACCTCGCACACACACCACTTCTGTCTCGCACACGCAACACTGTACCTTGCACACATACTATAACTCCTCGCACATACAACACTTTTGTCTCGCACACACAACACTTGGGAAAAAAATGCGTGATATGTGTGTGATTTTTAATATGTATGTGCAAGGAAAAAGTGATGCATGTGCGAAGTAAAGTCTAATGATGTGTGAGCTTTTGATGTGTTTGTGCAAGGAAATGTGGTGTGTGTGCGAGGTAAATCTAGTTGGTGTGCGAACTTTTTACAGATATGTGCAAGGAAATGTGGTGTGTGTGCGCGATAAAATTAGATTGTGTGCGAGCTTTTTGCAGAGATGTGCATGGAAATTTGGTGTGTGTGCGCAATAAAGTTAGTTTGTGTGCGAGCTTTTTACAGAGATGTGCAAGGAAACGTGGACTATGCACAAGGTTTTGCTGCGCATGTGTAAGAAAATATAGTAGATGCGCAAGCATTTTATGTGTATGTGCGAGGAAAAGTAATGTATGTATAAGCTTTTAGTGATGATGTGTGACCTATTCCTGATATATTGCCTAGGGG